>DVQP01000080.1:0-37152 GCA_018231745.1 Danaus eresimus
CGAAGGCGGGAATTACATCATTCATCCATTCAGCCAAATTAGGTTAAAATTTTTTTGAAAGTTAATTCCATATGCACCTTTAAAGTACTTTTTTCAATGATTACTAAATTATTAATACAAAATTTACATTAGGTCACATTCTTTGAAGCCTTTAATAGCAGGGCGGGGGTTTCGTTCATAACTAACTCATTTATCTAAACTTATTATCTTTAATACTTGTCTGCAAACTTTGAAGTCACATCGTACTTAGAATGTCGACATTCCAAATTGATAATGCACATTAATAACATTTAACTGATTATTTTCCATTGCCATTCCATTTGACCTTACTTACCTCACAGAATAGACACAACAAGTTATGATTGTGCCTTTTCTCCTACAACTCTTTTTTCAGTTTGTTTTGGAACAGTACAATAGCTATAGTGAACTTGACGCATATGATTATATCTACCTTCCGTCTGTGTTATATTCTGGAGCCCGTCCAGCCGTCATTGCACTGGCTTGACGAGTTTCTGCTGGTCCTTCACGGCATTTGCTTCTTCGATATCTTCTTGAAGCTGAACATTGGCTTCAAAGAAGAATATTTTGCGAACGTCGTGTTTGACAGACGAAGGATTGCTGCGTAAGCCATTTATAGTTAACATTTTTTCGAAGATCTAATCTAATCTAAAATTATTGCCGAAACTAATTTATATTTTCCACTAGAAGTTTATGATAGCAATAGAATTTATGAGAGTGGTCGACTCTGAGCCAACTGAATACAAATAACTTACAGTATGTTTTCTTAAAATTCCTTTATTCATTCATTCGCCTCGCCTGAGGCGAATGAATGAATCAAAAGAAGTTATTGATATTGTTATCAAATTCAATACTTTTTTTTTATTACGGTTAACATTCATAGTTTTTTTTTCTCAGCCAATATCTTCGGCGTTGGTTCCTGATCGACCTCATATCATGTCTTCCGATCGCGTACGTTATGCTGTACCTCAAATTTGAAAAAAGTCGATATATTCTATTCGCTCACCTGCTGGCCATCTTGAGAGCGACTAGACTTCGGAAAGCTTTGAATGACGTCGTGACTATAACAAAAGTTAGTTATTTTTGTGCACCACAAACCTTTTGAAATCACGTAAATATCGCCTTTATTCCCTTTCCAACGAATCAGGACGAAAAGTTGAAATACCGTCAAAAATTACAACAGAATAATGAGTTTGTTAATATAATTTTTTGGGCGACATAACTACGTTAGGAAAACTAGTAAATTGTTTTGTGATATGGCATTGAGTGAAACGAGCGTCACCCAAGCTTCGTTCTTGAACGGCATCAGTGACATAATTATATATTAACGTATTATTTTGCTGTAGGTATTATCAGAATATTATATCATGCGCCACACAGTACACCACATTCTGCTATTCCTTGTCACGCTGCATTGGTCATGTTGTGTTGTCTACAGCGCGCCCATTTTTGCCTATTATTGTAAGTTTAGTATCTTCTTAGTCTTAGTCTTGGTCCTACAGTTGTTAGACATCGATGTCAAGGATAAAAATAAGTTACTTTCATAATTCTAAACTACATATAGAAATATGATTTGACGTAAAGTTTTCAATAAGATTATCAAGTTGTATCAAAAAATAATTAGATTAATGGCTAATAGTATATTTTTTAGGGAAGGGGCAGATGGCTAGAGGATATAACGCCTTCTTTTTGAACTCCACGGACGGAGATTTATCAAAATTTCCGGAATCGTACAGATATCACAAAGCTCTGTTCCTTAGTCTATCTTCGTTTTTTGGTAAGTGGACCAGTGTCACGTAAATCATATAAAGTATTTATTATAATTACTCACAAACCTAGGTCCTTACCTAAAGATTGCTTACTGAAACAAAACAAACAGATTCCACATTTTCACTAAGACATTTTCTCTTATTATAATTGTTGTATTAATAAAACTAATATATTTCGGATTTACTATGCGAATTTTTATTACTTTAAAAAACAACATAATCCCGATGTTTCGGTTACTTTTCAGCAACCGTGATCACGGGCAGACGAGATGTGAGTGTCTGGACCAGACGCGTAGTAAATCTAAATATATTAGTTTCATTTAAATAACTCGCGAAAATCTTCGATCTCATTCTGTTGTAGCAACTTGGTAGATATAAAAAACTTCAATATGTTTGTGTTTAGTTTGCAAATGGAAACTTGTAGTAAGAATTTTGTCAATTGTCTTATAGGATTCAAAAATTGTAAACATGCTACGATACTAAATATGGTCATGGTTTGGTGAAGGTAGCAATGAAATAATGATTAACACAAACTGATGAAATGTCATTCATTATTTTTATTACTCCCGACTCCCGACACCCGAGTTCTAAGCATACACTTACGATCCTACACTACTTTTTGTATAACAAAAAGGTATATAAGTAATAAATTAAGCAAAGATTTCTTATACTAAAAATATTTATCTCTATGTACATTGAAAATTCTTTAAAATCGATGATATTAATCCTCCTTCAAAGACTTTACATTGAAATGTATTGTCGTATTATAATACAAATAAATCGCTTCCGAACTCCTCTTTGAGCGATATATACAAATGAATGTTTGTGAGGTGTATAACATATTTTAACTAACATCTAGGTACGAGTATGTCCATGTACAAGTTTTACAATCCAGACGAGTATATAGTGCATTCATTTATAACGCTGTACGCGGCAATGTTCATGATATATTCCACAGGTAACTTAGAAATATATTTACATTTTCGTGTTAATATTTATATATTTTTAAGCTATGCTAATTTAAAAATAAATATTTGAAGAAAACGCTATATAAAAAGTATTACCATTGAATGTTTCTCATTTTTTTATATTTAAAAACACGGTTTTTAAGAAGAGAGTTAGTTTTTTAGTAACTTACAACACCTTTGTTACAGTTCTCATTTTAAACATTTACATAACGGCGTACAATTCAAAAGTACGTTATTACGGATTGATAAATCAAGTTGAGGTAAAAATAATAGATTAAAATTAGAAACTAGTAGGGATTAAACAACACAATACTGTGTCACCATATTGATACTTATGATGCTATGTACTTAATCGTTGCTAACTACCGACTAATGAGACAGCATCTCCTTACCACAAGTCGGCGTAAGTATCGTACGATTCAGTCGTTTCTGCATAACATACAGACGAAACATATTTATATTTATAGTTATAGTGTTATTGTTTAGAAATAAATAAAACTAAAATAAATAATCATCAGTCCTATATCCATCAGTCAAAATATTTTAGTAATTTAATCCCCAACAGGCTTACATGCGACACAAACAATTCCCGAAGCCTTTAAAGAAACGCGTGCGCATATTCTTCTCTCATAAATTTTCAGAACATTACTATAAGGAAGATAATGTGTTCGTGAGTTTATCAGGTCATTGTTGTCTTTAAATACATGTTATCTAATGCAATTGAGATGTTAGTGGCCTTTTTTCTTGAAATAAACGTTAAGTAAACATTCTTTGCCACGTATTGTGTAATCCAGATTATTTATACATTCACAAACTTATTCATTCATTCATTCATTCATTTCGGTAATCCAACAATGTTTATAATAAACACGTTATAAAATATACCTAAATTATACTTATATTAATACAATTTATTAAAAGAAATATAACCTCAGATCAACTTCGAAACGAAGTAGTACTGCACACGTATCACAAATTTGTGAAAAAGGTAAAACTGCTTGACGGTATGCCGGCGGAAGTGATTGGAATATTACTGAGCCACCTCAAACCCGAGGTGTACCTGGCTAACGATCTAGTTGTTCGAGCTGGTGACTTTGGAGACTGTTTATACTTTATTGGTTATGGAACAGTCGCTGTCTACTCTTTGAAAGGAGCCGAGGTTTTTATTTATTTTATATTTTCGTTGATAACTAAAGCTCATCTTGAAATAATGAAGAAAATTTTGTGAATATATATCAATATTATTGGATGATATTTATTAGATACATATGATGTGTACTACGCATTAAAATATTTGTATTCCTAACACATGTACACGACTTTAGTTTTTTTGTTATTAACTAGATATGTCACATGGAAGACGGTGACCACTTCGGTGGGGTGGCTCTTCTCATGAAGGACAATAAACGGATTGTCACTGTCGTCGCGATCGAGATATCACAGCTGTATCGTCTGGATGCTGAACATTTTCAGTAATAATAGTAAATAGTATAAGAGTATCCAATTTTACTGTTATGAAGTGTATGTACATTTTGTTTCAATCTGCAGTAAATATTTAATGTCGAATCCCACTCTGCGGGATCGTATGGAGGCATGGACGGCGCAACAAATGCACGAAACCGTCCTACTAGACGAAGCGTTCCGTAAGCAACAGAAACGAAAACAGGAACAGCTGTCTTTCGGACTTCAGTCTCTTTCGGAAATATCGAAAGAGAGCCTCTGAGGCAGTCCAGAGTATATTCAGTGTCAATAAAGGTTCTTCTATTTATGTGAATGTTTAAGTTACATATTAAGTTGATATTAAATTTAAGATAAGATTGTGAATGTGAATGTTTTCAACAATGTTATAGTATATTGTGCATTTTATATAAGAGGAGAACTGATGGCAACATGTTATTTTTCTGTAGTCAAAATAAATATTTACTTCAAAATGTTTATTATTCTTATTCCATTGTTATGAATAAATTAGTTGATGTGGATTTATTTAAAAATAATACTATTAGGTTTTATCAACAATTTTGTCCGCGTAGGCGTCGTAATTAGGCGGAGGTATACATATTTAAATTTTAATGTTGTAGTGTAATAAAAAACATATACAGCGACCTCTATAGTCGGTCTCGTGACTTCATATGCAATACATTTGTTATGGCTTTGTTCTTCTCTAATTGCAACAATTTCGGTACAATTTTTTTCTGGCCTACATTTTTATATATAAATCAATACCTGTTAATTTTTACCAGGAAAGCAGAAAAGAACATACATCCTCACAATCTTCTACATTTATATTATAAGTTCAAATCATTTATTGTTTCAATGCAAGTGTTCCTACTATTATGCAACATTTCTTTATAGTCAATTTGAAACTTTATTATTCCAGTAATAATGAGAATGTATTAATACTTATGTTAGTTTATGAAAACTGGCAAAAAAAACTATAACCTTCTCTTATTGGCCTAAATAGGGATGTGTACTTCCGTCTCATTAGCTAGATTTATTGATGAAGCCCACATCAGATCCTTAATTAGACTTCTCAACAAGTATTTTCATTTAGAATTTAGATGCTCTGCTTCATTTTCTTCCCGCCCAAGCACATGCACATCATCAAGTAGTTACAAAAAACCTTTGATTCGATAAGTTCTGACTCTAAAATTTTTTATATTTGCTTGGTCTCTCAACCATTAAAATCAAAGTGTAATATTCACTAATTGAATTATAAAATGAGACCCTCCAAATTTATTTAAAGTTAATTTAATTTGAAATTTATTTTTATCATCATTACAACATAAATCTTTATCAGATTAACTTCCTAGAAAGATTTTCTTATTCTGAGATTAGTTTTTTACCTTTAAATTTTAACATGGGGGTTTCAAAATAATTTTGGTGAATTGCTTGTATTTAAAACTGGATGGTAAATAAACATGACGCAATTTGAAATGTGAATTTATTTTATCTTACAATATACAAGTTTCAATAATATGGAATGATATGCTAGGTCTTATTATCTATTACACATAAATGCCCACCCACAACAGGAGGAACAATGTTCCGAAACCAGAGAACAGGGCTGCTACGAGAGCTAATAAAAGTTCTTTAAAGAGATGCCTAGACACCTTCGTACTTGTGACTTCGTAGACAAAGAACCAGGCAGTAAAGAATATGCCTATGCCCAGCAGAAGCACAGTAAGATGAGGAAATACCGCTGGATTAATAGGCGAGGCATAACGCACCATGGATTCAATTTCCAACTAGACATAAAAAAAAATCTTATTACAAGTCGATTAAAATATGAAAAAAGAACAAACAAGTACAACTTACACTCATTTTGTATTATAATTCTATATTTTCTTTTATTAAGTTTAGCTTACACCGGCCAATAACCATGCAAAACGTTGACCGAAAACGTCACAACTCACAACCGAAATGTCAAGCGCTATACCTCACAGATTGCAAACTACCTAACAGAATGAAAATTCTGCTAATCTTTTACAACAAACTCATTATAATATTATAATAATAAAATTTGTTTAGGTAGTGAATAAGATATTTTATTATAAGTTAAATTATGTTTTTTATTACAGAATTGTGATTGGTTGTTTTAAATAAGGCCTTCATCCGTGCACCACAGAATTAATTTTAGTCTCTGAATGTCTTCTGAGTTCTGTCACTTAAATGTCATTTGTTATCAAATATTAATATTTACAGCAGGGGCTAGCGAAGCGATGATTAAAAAAAATATATTTTTTGTAAATAAAAGTAACATTTTCTATTAACTCAACATCGATTTAAAATAACTAGTATTCTAAATGCTAAACGATGAATATAAACATGACAGCAGGCGAAAATGGGTCAGGAAAAGTAAATTCATCAATATCACAACTAAAGGAAAAAGTGATGTCTTATGAAGAGAAATCCGTGGGATCGACCCCTTTTTTTAAATGTGAAGCCTGTCCTTATATGGCTCTTGCAGAGGACGATATTAAATTTCATTTATTCACTGCCCATCCTGATTTAGCAAAAAAAAATGGTCTAGCAGACAACATACAGATTACATGTCCGGGGTGCACGAGTGTATTTGAAGCAGAAGAAACCCTCAGAACCCACCTACGCAACCATCACAAAATGGGTATCAAGGATGTTAAAAAAATGGTCAAAAGTTTGGTACAGATCGCTCTTAAAAATGCCAAACTCAAAAAAGAAGTAGTTTCAAACAACCCACCAATACAATCACAGTCCACCTTGTCTGAAATGAAAATACCTCAAGTAATAGAAATTGTACCAGACAGACTCAATGTTAGTAATGATCAACTTCCGAAGGGTGTTTCATTTATATCTGTGGAGGAGTTAAACAAGATGAGCACACCTAATTTCGAAAAAGTCGACCCCAAAGAGGTCATCCAGGAAGCCAGTATCAATATTGTTTATACAAATGACGTATCTACCCAATATGTTAATGTTTCTAATCAAGGAGTGTCAAGTTCTACTTGTAATTTAATTCCAGTAACGAGTGTGACGCCTGACTTAATATCCTCGGTACAGCCTCGTATACCTGTCAGTGATATAAACCCATCGCCACACAAAGAAGCTGACTCTTCACATATATCATCAACAATAACAGAAAATACTAGAAAATCAACATACACAAATAACCCAGAGGAGAAAGGCACTTTGTGCTCGATATCAAACTGTGTTGTTCGTCTAAAAGATCCTAACAATCTGGCTTATCACAGGAAGTGTCATCACAATGGCAAACTGCAATGTCCAGAGTGCACCAAGAAGTATTCCTGGGTCCACCAACTGCACATGCATCTCTGGAAAATACATGCAATAGATCTAGAACTGCCTACCTGCACTATATGTGGCTATAAAAACTATAAGCGCCATATATTGATCAATGTACACACAAAATGCCATGGAAAGAATAGGTCATACACATGTAAGTAAAATTAAAAGTGATCAATACGGCAGCTTTTAATCCTGATTCATCAATAACATAATAATGTACAATCTGTGTAAAGGCAATTCTATATTTTCTACATGAATTTATAGTCTTAGTATTGGCTTAACATTGGTTTAGTTTTAAATATGTATGTATATATAAGTATTATTCAAATTTTATGAAACGGAGACAGGATCATAGACAAGACTCATAAATTTTTTTCTTTATAGAAATATGCAGCAAAAAGTTTTTAATTTAAATACAATGTTTCCATTTAGGTTCCATATGTCAGAAGAAATTTAAAACTTCGAACCAGTTGTCCAAGCACCGGATGATACATAAGTGTAATGTCATCCATCAGTGCCAGATCTGCCAGCGTGAGTTCAACCTGGAACGCCACTTGAGAGAACACATGGCAGCCGTTCATGACAAACTAAGGCCTTTCAAATGTGGTCATTGTAGTTACATGGCCGCTAGGAAATGCGAGCTTAAACTACATCTCAGATTACACACAGGTGAAGATACACAGTTTGTTACTTTAATTTATTATGACGTTTTTATCTATATTATAATAATTTTTGTGGTACTGTTGTCTCTTGCCCATCACCGGAACCACTTATAGAAGATTCCCGATACAAATTCAAATGTATGTACCACAGACACATGAATTGAAGAACTATTGGCCATTACATAAGGATCGTTGTACATAGCGTTAGCTTATATTTTGTAAGCCGCATAATTTTCTCGCTAATATAGACAAAGGGAAACTATAACTACCTCTATAAGAACTCTGAATATAGGATGTTTACTGATCTTAATCACAGTCACATTCACTAATTAGCTGAATACTCACAAGTATATAATAAAATTGATTTCCAGGTGATAAGCCATATGCGTGTGATCAATGCGACTACTGCACGCGCGATCACAACTCGCTCAGGCGACACAAGCTGAAGCATTCCAACGAGGGTGTTTACAAATGTAAATACTGTCCTTACAGCGCCATACAGTCCACCGCCTTCGCCTCCCACATGATATCCAAACACCCCAACATGAATCTGGGCGATGTCCACTGCTGTCCGTTCTGCAGCTTCAAGTCCGTCAGCAGGAATAACTACGTTGTGCACCTGACAACCCACAGGGACAAAGAAGGCATTAAGCTTCTCATAGACATAGCTAAGAGCGTAAAGAACAAAAAACGGAGTTGGACCATACCCAGCGAGAGTGCAGAGAAAAGCAACGGAAATAAAGAAGCCGATGAAAAGAAAGAGGATAAAAATTCATCAGACAATATGCCGATAGAAGTTTATGACTGTGATAGCTTACCGGAAACCGTCCCTCAGGACTACCCCAAAAACTACTGCACCACAACGTCCACTGATACTCAGCAGGCAAATTTTAACAGTGAAGTTGTCACAGACTTGAGCAAAGTGGACAATAACTCGGATTACCTCATGCCCGAAGGCTACGCCATAAAGGAAAGACATCAGTACAGTTCGCAGCATCCGTTACAAATGTCGTACGAAACTCCTCAAAACAATCTGCATTTCTTAAATCCATCAGTGAGCCACGATCAAGGCTTATTAGCTAACAGCATAGTCACTTCGAGCCATTCCCCTATAATCAGCAGTATAAGCAATAATATCATGAACAATTTTCCTATACGATTGCCTCCGGCGCCGATTTCAGTGCGCAACAACATAACCCTAAAACCGGTGGATAAGATTTCCATTCCCGTCTCCAAAGCCACCGGACCTATAATAAAACCGATGCAGATTCTTCCCGTTCCGTCGTCAAGTAATTCGCCTTTCGATATACCAAACGAAATGCCAAGAAAGAAACCTAAAATATCCGTCAAAAGCAATTTAATATTGAAGGGACCCGATCAGGTCAACATGTTTCATTCACAACAGAAAATGGCCTTCAAGCGGCTGGAAGATAACGAGAGGTTCGGTCTAAGCGGCCCGGTCACATTCAACAACTTGATAACCACACAGTTCATGCAACTGCAGCCAGAGCCGACCTTGAGCGAGTCCCCGAACACTATCATGACATACCCTCCGGACAGCATGATGGTGGAGTCCGCGACGACTCCGGTCGACAACGGAATCGACGACAGCCCCCAGATCTTCTCGTTCAATCAACAAATGAACGCCAATACGCTGGCCATGATCCCGCCGCCGCAGAAGCAAAACAATGACCCGAGCTACATCAAAATAGAAGCAACCATCAAACAGAACACGCAGTCGCCGAGCCTGGAGAGGATGTGCAACGGGAACTTACTGAACAACCCGGCCATAAGCAGGGAATACAAAGCGTCGCCTCCGCTAGAAGATATACACAAAAACATGAGCGAGATAAAGAACGAGGTGAAATCAGACGCGTTCTACAACATGGCGATCACCAGCACGGCCGCCAACCCACCGATAATAGACCAGTACATGATAGACAACATCATACCGGAGCAGTACCCGGCTCACCTGGACCTGGCCACTGTCGTACTCTCCGAGGTCTCCAACCAGCAGAATGACGTCATAGAGATAGATGACAATTCGGACGACAACAAACTCTTGAATCGCTTCGACATGAATTTCTCTCTAGAATCGCTTTATTTGATGCAAAACGATTTCCACTTCCTGGAAAATGACCTCCCATCGAACATGTCGGAGGTGCCGGTCAACGAGATCAGTAGGATGGTAACGGAAGTGCCGATTATAAACCAGAAAGATAGTTTGGAGGTCGTCCAAGTGGAAGCCGCCAATGACAGCGACAATTTTATTCAAGGCAAAAAAGACCCCATGATGAACACATCCGTCAGACCCTCCACTAATAAAATTAACGTCAAAAACATAGAGCTCATGAAAAATTAATACATTATTAAATAAAAAAAAATAGTTTTTTTTATGAAATATTAATACTCCAAGGATTTGTTCCTGTTTTCGTTATATTTATTACATTATTTATTGATGCACGAAATCTTAAAATCAACTGTCGTTATTTAACCAAGATTTTTTATACAAAATTTGTGACAAAAGTCTTTACGTTTAAGCTCTTCAATAACGTAGCTTTTAGAAGTTTAGAACCACATTTGTGAGGATTCTTCATTTTTGCAATAATTATTATTTTCACTTTCGTCACTTAATCGCTTGTTCTACGATACACGGCTATAAAATCCTTTGTGTTGCCAACCTCCTGATGCAGGTCCAAGGTCCAATCGGACGGCATGTCTCCAAACGGTTTGGGGTCAGTATGTACTCCTTTACCATCCGGCCCAATTATTATGACTATTCTACCCAGATACTCGTTTAAGTATTGCTCGAAGGCTGGTCCATTATTAAAGTAGCAGAACAATAAAGCCATGTCTTTCCTTTGTAGCAGTCTTCTGGCATCTTCGTCTAATTTGGTTGGAGTGAAGAGGAGAGGTATAAAAGTAGGAGGGGCGTATTTGCTTTGCCACCAAGCGCCATCTACTTCCAAGCCATATACCTGGAGTCCTGAAAATTCAACAAATACACTATGGGTTGCTAGATTCACGTATAAAATGTTTAATGTTTTTATACCAGTCGCCGCTATGATCATCCACTCGAGGAGGCCACACCCACAGCCGATGCTTAAAACATTAGCGCACTTCGACTCATCCATATATTTTTTTATAAACACAAAGTTTTCTTCCGTTGGATAGACCCATAACAATCTGTTTCTTCCCGGATGTTCCCGGTACCTCCTCACAATAGTTTTCCAATTACCTTCTTCATACAGACGTCTTACCTCATCTATCATATTATCATCCATTGATTTTAAAAAATTCGTCCCAAAATGTATATTTATTATGAGAAGTTCTACTTCATAACAGCACTAAATATAAACACATCCTGACAATAAGCCGGTCTAGTTTACATGAATCTAATGCTCATCGCCTGATGACACATCAGGGCAGGACTGAGATATAAACTTCATATGAAAATCCTCCTTAAAATATTTTCACGTAAAAAGAATCTCCGAAAGACTATATAACTTTTGTTTAAAATAATAATTTATTGAAAGCTAAAAATACGTATCACACCAGTTAATACACAATACATCTCTGTTAATTTCCTATACTTTATAAAGAAAAACTGGCGATCGCCCAATTGTTAGTGACCTCCATATATTTTAAAATATACAAACTGCCGAGTGATAATAATCAAGGTCAAGGTAGGCACGCACTGAAATCTTACTTTGACAACAGACAAACAAAAAAAAACGGATTTATAAAATTCATTTTATTCGTATCAAAGTATTGCCATATACAACGAACGGTACATTCGCAATAAATACAAAAATTAACAATATGTTACGTAAAACTATACACCATTACGTTACAAGTAAAAATATGAGTGATTTTTCACTGACTGACACGGTGGGCTGCGCGACACATCCGCGTGTCACAAGTAGCTTGCAACTTCGACGCTTTCTCAACGTATCATTAGAGACTTCAATAAGAATAAAGTCGTTTAGCGTCACGGTGCGCGACTGACGTGCTAATAATATATGGAATAATGCTGTTGTATTAAGCTCTTAAATAAACTTTGAGATCAATCTCGAGATCACAATCAGTCATCACTAAATACTAAAATAATTTTGAACGTATCCAATGTACATATGTATCACAATATTATATTTTTTTTGGCAGACCAAGCTCGATCAAAGTACGGTTTATTTTAGATATTTTCATATAAAAATTATTAAAAAAAAAACACGACAATATTATGTATAGATTGCCAAACACAGCGACTTGAGTAGGTACACTATAGTTCAATTTTCGAAACGACTGTAATGTGATATCTTAGCCGCGTCAGGTTCGTATCCTACTCGTGTCGATATATTTTTCATTCCATATAATCTGAGTGTCCATTTTATATGTATTACATATAAGTATCTCATATATTACACACAAGATACAGAAGATTATAAAGTCATATACATTGTAAGACGAGTCAGTTTGTAAACGTTAGGTTTTAAAAAATACAGTTAGATATAATTTGTACGAGACAGTGGTAACTGTGTACGAGGAACATTCGCTGGATTTCATCTCAATAATTAATTTATCAATACATTACAATATAATGATAATTATCACCAAAAAATCATGATTTTCTTTAATGACTTAAAAGTACATAAAGTATCTACGAATGGCCCAGCCATTCAGTAACGAGGAAACAACAAATATGACAATATCGATTAATAATCAAATATGTTTAGAGATCAATAAAAAGAATTCCGTCCTTGGAGCCAGCGTAACATTTTAAAGACCTTGGCGAAAAAAATATGAAAGTAATAAGCTATCATCTAAACGTCTTGGACGCAATTTACAACTAATTTTCAATAATTTCCAGCTCAAGTATCAAAACTTACATAATAAATATCGCTCCAACCAATGACTTAGAGGCACGTATCTCAATCACTCACATAGCGTCATATTCTTACAGACATTACAATAGTTTTATAACAATGTTAGGGCATATAAAGGATCTATTGAACAAGTGTAAGAACAGACGACGACAACATTACGTGTAGCGCCAAGTCCGGCGGGAAGCAGCACTCCATACATATCGATGGTCGCCAAGAAGCCGCCGCCGAACATTTCACGGTATAAGCCTAAACTACCTGTTAGTTTTGTATACTGTATAAAAGTAAATCGCTATAAACATCAGCAGTCGGGATCGCTTCGCCATCCAAATCAGCCTTAACATTTTCACCTGAAATATTAAACAACTAAATTAATATAAATATCTCCAAAACAACCATATGCGAGTGTTCTATCAAACATCCCCGCTTCACAAATTTTGTGTGTCGTTGACTCCAGGCGTCAGCTTCACTTGCCCACTGATACATCAAGCTTGGAGTCTTTTAAATTATCTTTAGCTGGTCCAATAGGTACTTTCCAAACACGCTGCTATTTCCTGTCTGTACTGGGACTGTTGGACTGTTGTCGAGACCGTTCAGTCCATAGTGTTACGTGTCTCCTGACCGACTCACTAATTGCTATCCTGTTCCATCTTCCTCCTCCAATGCATCTTGGGGTTCTGTATGACCTCGGCCGAGTCCTTCTCTATCTTCTCGTATAGTATCTTCTTGTATATGTCCATATTCTTGATGGGCGCCGCGGCCACGGTGTCCGGTAACAGTCCTCTCTGAACGCTCCTGAACTTCTCCTGGTCTATGGGCGGTAGAGGTATTATGGCTTTTCTTATTTTGTGGACATATTCGTTCTCTGGAGTGACGACCTTCTTCTCTTCGGGTTTCTTCTCGACTATGACGCTCTCCCTGGCGTTGTTCGCTTCTATGATTGACTTTTTGTCAACGACCTCGACGTCTATGTGTTTCTGGATGACTTCCTGAGGTAGAGGCGGTAGTGGGTTGAGAATTTCTAGGCGTATCTTTTCGTGTATTTCATAGGCGTGGTGGGCTACGCTCTGCAGGGCGGTCAGATCGCATTCCAGAGCTGTGGCGGGCGCGCAGTTGGGGTGTGCATTGCGGATGTGCCGCTCTAAATTATCTTTGCGTCTGAAACGTCGTTCGTCAGGGCAGGCTTTGCAGCGGAACGGTTTGGAATCTAGAAGCCAACGGGTTTATTGGATCAATTAAAGAAACCAATTTTTATCTAATTGACACGCTATCGCGACATAAAGCTTAATTTTAATTTCAAAGCTTGTAAATAAAACGTGGCAATTGAAACTCTTACACTTATAGGAATATATAATTCCCTGTTTGTTACCTGAGTGTATGGCTGCATGTCGTCTCATGTCCTTCCGGGAGTGGAAGGCTTTCCTGCAGCGGGGGCAGGCGTGAGCGCGAGGTCCTCCCGTGGTGGACCCACCACCACCATTCCCCCTACCAGCAGGACTGCCACTACCAGGACCCTCGCAGCGATGGACACCAGACGCTTGAAGCTCCATTCCACACGACTTGCATGGTTTCTCTAAATAAATATATTACTACGGTTAGGAAAACAGGTTAATTCCTGTTAATTATCAATCAATCAATCATTTTACGTCGACATAAACAGAAACATCCTATAAGGGTTGTGGTATGTTAGAAAATAAAAAACTTCTTCCTACACCAACATACTAAGTTATCGCTAAGCTGGCTTATTGTTCACGGCTAAAGAAAAAATCATCTTTATCTTTGGTTTATGCTGGATACCAATAAAGATGTATCAACTATATTGTCGCCACAGATAGAAAACATTCAACCTTAGGACATAAACACAATATGTTTTAATATACTAATATTTTTAGTACAAAAAATATTTAGAAATATGATCCGTTTTAAGTAAAATTCATCCAAATATGATAATAACACTATTATATAATATTATTGATATACTCACTATGCTTATCAACATGTTTCTTATAGTTGGAGCTGTCTCTGAATCGTCTGCCGCATGTGTTGCACGAGTAAGGTCGTTCCTCGGTGTGTGTCCGAGCATGTTTTCTCAGCGAGGACATGTTGTTGAATGCTTTATTGCACTCACTGCACGAGAAATTCTTCTCTTCTGTGATTGTAAATCAATTATTTAAAAAAAAAAATTAAATTGTTTTTGTGTTACCATCTCAAATAAAATGAGGTACTTGTAATAAAGGCACATATTCAAGGTGTGTAACATAGTGTTAAGACAAAAACAAATTTTAAATATTCCCTACATCTTTATAACACTATGAGAGTAACTAAAAATTTTGTTAGTCTGTGATAAATAATTAGTTATTTGTAGAAATTGTATATTATGTATTGAAAAGTTTTCCTTAAGAAAAACTATCTAAAAAAATTCTCCACATAATTTAAATAATACTTTAATGTTAAATTAATTATAAACAGAAACTTTGTTACTAACTGGTATGTTTCAATTTGTGCCTCTTCAGCTTTGCCATCTGATAGAAGCCTGCTCCGCACACATCACAACTGTAAGAACGTTCCTGACTGTGGACTCGAGTGTGGTATTTATAATGGGATAGGGATGCAAAGCTCTGAAAGTATTCATCCCATATTACTTTTTGGATGCAACACAGAATTGGGCTCAGAAATAAATATTAGCAACACATTGACCATGTCACATGACATCATACATGATACAACTGTAACGATGCATTTCCAAAATAGCTAAGTGGAATCCCAACAAAATTAATGACCAATGAATAATTCTGATATCTACATTAAAGTAAACTTGTATTTTGCATGACCAAGTTACAAGTATCCATACAACTGAAGTTAGATCAACACTATAGTCAGATTAAAAAGTCAGACAAAAATTTCATCACATTAGTCTTTATAAAAAGAGTATTATCAACTAATTGTGATAAAGAAACTGTTTGTTATGTACACACCTGCTTACATAGTTGACAATGATATGGTTTCTTCTGACCATTGCAGTAAGCATGGTATGACACCTGGCTTCGAGCATAAAATTTTTTCTTGCACACTGTACATGTATAACACTTCCTATCACCATCTGAAATAAATGAATTGAGGATATTATTCTATAATAAATATCACCTACTCTGTACATAAAAACATAATGTGATATATACAAATAAAATGTGGACTGTGTGTTTCTTGTTTATGTATTTCTAAAACTAATGTGTTAAGTAATTAATGATAGTCTTTTAAGAGTAAAGGTGGAGTCAATGTGGTAAGTGAAAAAGATTATTAGAATGCTTTCTTATGAAAAAACATAAATTACCCATTTCTATCTTAATGTGCGAGATTTCTAATTTTTTCTTAGAATTAGGGTCTACAGTGTTTGCGTTATCCTCCTTGGAAACTTCTTCACCGACTGTTGGTTCATCGTATCCATTTACCGGCGTCGGCGGAGGATTCTGTTCTGAACTCTCAATTGTTTCAGGCTCACTAACGTTCTGCTTACAGGCGACACAACCTGATTTTTCTTGCAGAAGACAATCCATACACTTAACATGACCGCAACTCTCCGTTACTAAACGGTTGTCAGTCAAATTAACAGCCTTTTTATTGTAACAATTTACACAAACTTGGGTATTCATTTTTGCCACTTATATATAGGTTATGACATATTATTTTTAAGCTATTCAGACGTCCTTACATGTCAGAATTTTTATTATAGAGAAATATTCCTATAACATTAGTGTTTACAAATAAATATTTACGTTCAGCTGTATATAAACATAACATTTTTAACAAATATACGAAAAGCGAATTAAAACTAAGAGTACGTTCTAAATTCGAATGTCAGACGGTGACTTATTCATTAAAAACCTGATATTTGAAACCCTTTAAATTTAATGTAAATAATTTATAAAAAAGAAAAAACAGCAATAGAGTTAAAGACATTTATATATATATTTATAATATTTTTTATTATAAAGGTTCAAAACTATTTTTTATAAATAATTGACTTATAGAAGGAAGTATTCGAACGAAGGGAAGACGCTGATTGACAGGTAGAAGCACAATAAAAAGTAATAGCGTTCAATTAGTGGTACATCGGTTATCCAGTTTCATTTTAATGAAATTAAATTAAATATTTCTCAAAATATTAACTTAATCAGTTATTCATATAATACTATAATAACTATTGAATTTTGCATTTTAGAGAAACTCTAATTTTGAATGTATAAATTGTAATATTGCGATTAGTCATCGCCAAAGAAAAACATCTATTTTTGCAGTCTGTGCAGTTAGTTGTCATTCAATATTTAATTTCGCTTCGTACTTTTGTAGTACGCCTTTAAGCGTTTTTTTGTATAAATTAACTAATAGTTTATAGTTTTTTTTAATTATAATATCAAAATGGTAAGGTTTTTGTACTCAACGCTCTTAATTATTGTTTTTCCGAATTTATATTTACCAAACATTGTGTACATTTAACTCTTATAGACGTAACCTCAAAGAAAATTTTGTTTTAGGATGTCTTTCTTATGATTAGGCGAAAAAAACTTACCATCTTTACGGACGCCAAAGATACAACAACTGTTTTGGAATTGAAGAAAATGATAGAGGGTATGTAGGATTTGTGAAATGTCCGAAAATTCTATTTTTAGTCACATAATAATGTCCGTGTGTAGAATGCAGTTATTATTGTTTTTACAGCAATAATATATCCAACCTTATCAAGACATGATTTTAAAAATTGTGACCTTTGTTCTCATTTCCATATGACACATAAGGTCAATAACCAGACAACAAAGATGTTATAAAATGTAATGAAAACTTTAATATCTGCAAATATAGGTTTTATTAAAATATAATAAACACTTCTGCAGAATACTAATGAAGTATCCAAAGAAACTCCTCTGTTGCTTAAAACAAAGAAAATCCTTTATATTTTAAATAAAAACATTATTACTTTATTTTACATTTAATATACTGCATTTACTAATTTTAAAAACGTAATAATTTATTTCAGATGTTATTATATAATTTCGGTTACAAATTTTGCATTAATTAGTGTTATATTTTTTTCAAATATTCAAGAAAAATATTTATTCCTTTACATCTGACATAACTCAGTATTAAGTGAGTTATCATAACTCATAAAAAATTTACAGGCATCTTGAAAGTATCTCCTCCGAGTCAAATGCTTTTCAACAAGGATAGTCAGCTTATGGATGATGACAAAACTCTGGCAGAGTACGGTCTTACTTCAGCCACTGCCAAAGCTCAATGCCCAGCACCAATTGGACTTGCTTTAAGGTAAACTTAATGCAACAGAGGCTTTGCATGGAATGAAACTTAGATATCATCAGGCTTCGGAATGTATGAAATTAATTGTAGTCATTAACATTTTTATTGTAATTTATTATTGTAATGCCATTCTATGGACTGTTTCCATTATATATATTGAAGAATATTACATTTAAAATAGTATTGTTTCTTACACTAATGAATTTCATTGTAGGTTAATTCAAATATGTGGATTTATTTGTCTTAGTAATGGTACCAAAATTTTGGCACATCATAGCTAGATACATGCTGTAAAGTTTATAATCTTGTAATATTTATTCTGCAATAAAATAAATATATTTTTATTATTTATAACTCATACACTACCATACAATTATTAATATTCAATTTAAGTAAAAACTCTCTCGTAGATAAGATAAAACTTATCTTTACTGCATGATCATTGATTTCAACGACACTGTTGCAGTAAACTATCTATGATTAACATTATCTCAATTAATCTACCAATTTTGAATTTAATTACTAATAATATAATTATATAACATATCTGTCATCTATAACAAAACCATAGATTTTTTTTATCATATGTTATTTTTCATCAGGAAAGAGAATGGTGAATTTGAGGCTCTAGAACTGACTCCGTACTCGTCTCCCCCGGACTTGCCTGATGTTATGAAATCCCAAGAGACAAATGGACAGGAACAGGTGAAAATATATATTATATTTAAATATATATGTACTGTACATGAAATTATTAGACACAGCAGAGTGCAAATGAGTTATGCTTTTACATGAAACTGATTTTTTTGTTTATGGATCTAAGCCTATGGAAGTATTTCCTATTTTCATCAATGGCATATTCTTTTGTTTTATAAGTTATAATATATTTGTTGTAACACAAATTTCCTTGACTCCTGAATCAAAAATCATGTATTAATATTGCAACAACATAAATTAAGAAATTTGAAATATGTCGTAATTAAAGTATTAGTATGCAAATATTCGAGTTTCTAAACGTTAACATAACGCCATGGTTTCTAAACGTTTTGTCCACGTACAAACATATTAAAAATGTTTCAGATGGATCAACACTAAACGAGTCGGCAGCCAACATGCCAACATCAGCAGTATCAGAATGATTTTCATACATTTGTTTTGAACGCGCCGCTAACGGACGGCGAATTTACTACTTTGCATATGAACATGTTTCTTTATAAAAAAAAAACGATTAATTCTAATTAACAACTAGGCTATAAACAAATTGTATGGAGGGTGTCTAAGTTGCAGACCAATCAAGTTACACGGTCCGTTTAATTTAACTTCTTTCTTTAATCCCTCCGTCCGCATTGTATTAATTTTTATGACGCTTCACACTAATGGTTTTTTTGGTGGTTTGGTCTACATGGAATGCAGGTATATAGTTCTAGTGTCTTTCAGACTTACCCGGCCGGTAACTGGCTGCTTGGCAGCTAGTAGCTGAGTACACTGAAATATAAAGTTAAATATGGCAACACTGTGAGTAGTGAGAGCTAGTGTCGTGATACTTGTATTTATTACAACAGACTGTTGTGATTCGTCTCTGTAATAGATTGTAACTTATTCGATTGTTATCCAGCGGGTGACAACAGTTTTTGTTAGTTTCTCGTCTCGTTCTGTATATGTTGACTTATCAAATTACATGCTTATTATTTAGTGCCTTTAATGAATTAATCTCCCATAATCTGTGAACTATATAGTACAAGTTAGTGTCTTTGTCTGTTTGTTAACATTGCATGGTACTTCTTTTCCGCTTTCAGTTGATGGAATGTTTTGAAAGAATATAGTACACCTGATAATATTTACTAGTTTGGTATAATATTTTGCTGGACAAATGAGATGCCTTCATAGACTACAGTGGCACATATCCGTTGCATCCAACTGTGCCCCAAGACGCGGTATTGCGTGAAGCGTTCGCCTGACATTAACTGTAACGCGTTATTTATCTGATGATAGTTTTTAGTATGGACTATAGTTAATAGCTAAATTAATAGGGTAATATAGGGGCTTTTATATTTTTTGGAATCCAGAATGTTCTGTAGACATTTTAGTTTGGATTCATTTAAATAAATTTTAAATAACTAGTTCCTGAAAAATTTGTGTTGAATTATTTTTTTTTTTTTCATTTTTTAAGTATTTGGAATTTTATATTTTTTATGTTCTAGCCTTTGTAAAGTTCTGTATGTGAAAGTATGTAGTCTATCAACGCTTAGCACACGACAGATGGCGCTGTAAGATGTTTATACGTTTTCTTCCTGTTTCGTAAACATCATTTGCATATGTTGTATAACACCATCCATTTGTAATTATAATTGTTTTAATAATTTAATACTAAACTGTAGTGGCGTCAATTTGTGTGTTTAGCTAGATAGAAAAGAAAGTTAACGAATCATTTGTTACCAAATAGATTTATTTAGACTTTTTCTTAATAAATTACACATTGCACCATATATTAACTTTAGAATTAAAATTATAAAAAATTGGCAAATATTTTAAAATTAATATCAAGGGATAATCTTTATATTCTCTCTGGCTTGACATATTTGCTGGTTTTTTTTTTTAACGGAATCAACATTCAAGGCAATAAAGAAATGTCCTAAGATATTGTATTTCTCTTATAATACATCCATACCATATATTAGGTACGACTGCGAACAAACTACCAACAAATGTGACTTAAAATACTTAATGTAGCGTTCTTTCATGTGCATTATGAAAAATCTTTAAAATACCAGCGGAATAAAAGCTGTTTTCATTTGTTCAAAGTGTTTTATTTAAAAAACCTCTATACATAAATTCTATTACTACTGCTTATATTTTAAAAAAATGGTAAAGGAATAAATCCCTTGGGGAACCCTAATTAGATCAAAGGAAGGCATTGAAAAAATCTAATATTGGTAGTGTGTCTTGTTAAATTATAAAGTTATTTGATTGAGAGCTATATTTAGCCATATTTATAAGTCCTGCGAGAATTCTAATATCTTTATTAAAATGCTATTCTTTTAACTTCTACACTGTATCTTTCATTAACCTTTGTATTAATGAAAAATCTTCAAAATTATTCCTATATTTTCATTTCATAACACTTGAAATATGAGAAATTCAATCCATTTTGTTAAATTTTTCTTAAGACTTGCCTACGCATATACATTGACAGCATCAATACTTTATACATATTGTGTGAAACGTAATTTATAAGTATTAATTATTAGAAAAATCAACCCCAAGATATTATTAATCATAATATTTATACATTCACTTATATTTTAGATTTTTTAATTGAAAACAAAATAGTATGTATTATCTGTCATTACATTTCATTTTATTTGGACAATGACATTGACATTTGTCATATAATTAGTATTTACTATTAAGGTTGGACTTCGAGAATGCAGCATGCGAATTAACCTGAAAATATCTTCTTTATAATAATATATTGTAATACAAGAAAAAACTATATTCAAATATAGTTAATGATTATTAAGTAAAAAAGTACAAAGATGGGCAAACGTAAAGGGAAGTGTGTTAAAAAGAATAATCAAACTAAAGAATCTTTAGAACCGGAACATTTGATAAAAGCACCACATTCATTTGTTATACATCGCGGAACATGTTCTAAAGATCTAACAGACTTAACAAAAGACTTTAGAAAGATAATGGAACCATTTACTGCTTCACAATTAAAGGTAAAACTTTCTCGACACACAATTTTTCGGACACTGTGTTCGATCTCAATTTATGATATGAATATTTACAATTGTTTGTTGTTTATTTTAGGAAAGAAAGAAAAATACCATAAAGGATTTTCTGTCAGTGTCTGGATATTTGCATGTCTCTCACATGATGGTATTCACTGAGACAGAACTTGGCACATACATGAGACTTGCTCGTCTGCCTAGAGGACCCACACTGACCTTCAGAGTACACAGTGTAGGTATCTCGATACATAACGAGAGGATTTTCAATTTTTTTTGTACAATAGAAAAAGAGATTTCCTATGTTTAAGACCCGATATTAGCATGTACATAGCTAGGTCATAGATCCTAATTTAAGAAATAAAAATGCTATATCTACAATTTAGGTAATATGCCAGATAATTTTTTTACCTCATCTATTTACAGTACAGTCTAGCCCGTGATGTGATATCTTCTCTCCGGAAGCAATATGTGATTGAGAAAGCCTTCAAAAATGCACCCCTGATTGTTCTGAACAGCTTTTCAGGGGAGGGCATGCACATGAAGTTAATGGCCACAATGTTTCAGAATATGTTTCCTACAATTAACATTACCACTGTAAGTATTACAATAAGTAGACTAAGCATATAAAATATATATTAAAATGAAGTAATTGTGTCAATTTGTAACATTAAATAACATTTACATATTTGTATATAAATAAAAGGGCAAAACCTGGCTCAGAAATTAGTTTAAAGAATAATATTACGCTACATCAGAGATTTCTTTAAGTTAAACACTTGTGTTCTTTTGTAGGTGAAACTGAAAAACATAAGACGATGTGTGTTGATGAACTACAATCCTTCAACAAAATTAATAGATTTGAGGCATTACATTATCAGAGCGACACCAGTTGGACTTAACAAAGGAACTAAGAAGGTAATGCCGATAAGAAATAAGAAGTATAAAATAGGTTGCATCTTAGCTTAATTGTTAAAGCAACTGTGATGCTTTATGTCAGGGTTAGCAAGTTTGAATCCTGCTTGTGACAATTAATTTTTCATTCTATATTTATTTATTTAAATATTAATTTAAGTCATTACCAATTTTAATTACAAATTACATCTAAAATTGTTTTTTCGTATTTTATTATAGATAGTTAAGAATTATAAATTAATCAATTCATTATAACCATTTTAAAATTATTAATGTAATTGTTATAGAAATTAAAAAAGTAAATATATATGTAACCACTGAACTATTATATTACAGATGGTACAAGGAAAGATACCTAATTTGAACAAATGCAAGGACATGTCAGAATTTTTTGATAAGTAAGTAATTTTTCTATATTAAATCAAGCATGAAGCAGATTTATTCTAACCTGGCAAATAAACATATATTTGTCGACAGTTTAAATTGGTTTGTGGGGTTATTTTAGTGACATTGGCAAATGTTTTGAAACTACATGATTGAAGAGCCGATAGTTCAGGAAACATATAAATAAACTATATTTATACCTTTTTTTAAAATTATTATTTATTGAAATTGTGAACTAATTCTCAAAAATTATTTCAATACTAATGTTTAAAGTTCTTTGTTTAACAATTTTTTTTCATACAGACAACTGTCTCAGTCAATGTTCTGCTTTTGATTCAAAAATCCAATTGCATTTATTGTTTGTTATTAAAAAAGACGTTTCCAAAATATCCAGGGCAGCGTTATTATCGGAGAGTGAATTTGAAGATGATGGTAACAACCAGGTTGTTCTGCCACAAAAGTTGTCTAATCGAGCTGCAGCGATGCACACCAAGTCGGCACTCAGACTTGTGGAGCTCGGCCCAAGGATGTCTTTGCAGCTTATAAAGGTACCACATTTAAAATTTTGACAATTCTCTTTAACCCTGAATATTTATAGACCAATACTAGAGTCCTCGTAATTACGGCATGTCAGGTTTTCCTAATAAACAACCTAAATCAAAACTGCGTAAGTTGAGGACTGCCTGGTTTATATTATTTTACTATGGCAATAATTTGGATATTTGTTTTTATGCAACTCAAAATAATGAATACAATAAATAATTAAGACAATTTATGTCTAAATATTTTCCAGGTTGAAGACGGCCTTATGGATGGGGAGGTTCTATTCCATGAACTCGTAGAGAAAACGGAAGAGGAAAAGGCTTTGATTAAGAAGAAACGTGAAGAGAAACGGTGAATAGTTTTGTTTGATATATATTTTTTAATTAAAATTAATTATTATATATTTGCAGGACAGTATCGGACTTGAATTTTAATGTTCAGTGTTTACTTCCAGTAATGTCCTACTAAATGGCTAAAGCCAGTATTTATAGTTTTCAAATACAGGTTAATACTTAAATGTTGCCATTACAAAATTACAATGCTTTGAAATAACAATTAATTATAATTATTGGGATTAATTATTTTAGTATATTATAAAAAGCACAGCACGGTCTGCGCCAATTGTAACATGTATTCAAAATTAATATAAAATTTTAATTTTTAGACGCCTGAAAGAGAAGAGAAAGGCACAGCAGGCTGAGAACATTAAACGGAAGGAGAAGGAAAAAGAAGAATTAAAACAAAAAGCTTTAGAGGGAATTAAAAAGAAACAGGAAATGACTGAAAATCAAAGGTGATTATGAAGGTTTTGACAGTGAAAATAAGTATAAATTTGTTTAGTTTAATTATAAGCTTAATGTAAGGTTTATTATATTTTAATAGTCTCTATCTCGTTGAATGTGAGTACAAGTTGTAGTCAATTGTTGGAAATAAATCTATTTGATACTTTTCTTTCCTGTTTTTACTAATGTACTGATATTTAAGGCTTAACAGTTTAAATGTTATTCCAGGTTAATGGAGCTGGCAGCTGCGGAGACTCAGGATAATGATCGGGAGGAAGACGACGCTGATTACTATCGACAGGAAGTGGGAGAGGAGCCGGAACAAGGTTTGTATGGAATTAATATTTGGATATTAGTTAAGTTTACCTTCATAAGCATTTTTGCCTGAATAGAATTTAAAAGTATGAGAAATCATATATATATATTTGCTATTTATGATATAATGAAATATATTTTTGTGACTAATTTTTAGAGATAATTTACTTTCAGATCTATTCAGCCAGAATCCATCCAGGAAAAGGAAATCTGACGACGGAGAGGAAGCTAGGGGATTCAAGAAGATGAGATTGGATAAGAAATTAAAGAAGAAATATCAAAGTGGCTCTAACAAAGGGCAGGATAAGGATGGCAAGAGAAAGTTCAATCAAAGACAAGATGGTGAGAACTCATACCAAAACAAAAACAATAGAAGGAAAAACTTCAATGACCAGGATAGAAACAAATTCAATAAAAACAGAAATAACCAACCTGACAGGAAGGTGTTTGGTGGAAAACTGAACAAGGCCAACAAACCTGGAAAAAAACAAAAAGGCGGCAAAGGAAAGGGAAAGGGCAGAAAATAATCATAATAAATAAATATTCACATTGACTCATCTTTTTTTTTTGTCAGAATATAAATACATAATAGTGGGGTTACATATAAAAAGTCATTGTAATTAAAAAATGTTTTAATAACTATTTGTAACCTAACACAAAAAGAAATTATCCAATATGGGAATTACAATTCTTTGTAATAAGGCACACGATTTGTACTGATTCAGTAAAATCATATTTTTTAAAATTAAAACAAATTAAAAAAATATGATCCGACAATTTTTATTTAATAAACAGGTTGTATATCTGGCCCAATATGTTTGAAATGTTTTAATACAGATTCTATTTAGAAAAAGTAAGAGCATATGATTTCAATAAAAACTTTTTCATGGTAATCAATTATTATTTTTTTATAAATGGAATACAATTAAGTTGAGAATATTCATGATATAACCTGTACCAGACTATCAGATAAGATGTTCATTTTATCTTTAGATCTTTTCGACTTAAAGCTTTGGCTGTTATGTAGACGGAGTAATTATATAACAATACCTTAAATAAGAAACACTATATCGTCGGCCATCATGACCTGGTTGTCTTGAGTCATCCTCTCCAAGGCTGCGTGTATTTCTCCACTGTCAAACGTGTCGTGTGAGTATTTTTCGTTAATGTAACTGGTTATACGAGCTAAAGGAAGAGAATTGGCTCGCTCCTCGCGGTACAGTTGCTGTAATGCTGATTTGAATTGAGTTAATCTGGAAACAATATAAAATAACAGTGATTTGATGTTAAAACATATTTATAGGAATTATTACATCAGTTGTTATTTTTTTCTTATAAAGTGCTATTTATTATAATGTTTTAAATAAATGTAAGTCAATTTTTTCACTAAGTAAATAAATTGTAATACAATTCAAATGTTTACCAGAGTGCGTAATTTATATCATGTCTCAAGATAAGCAAGAGGTTACTACAATTGACAACAGAGTATTAAAATAACTGGAAACAGAATAACTAACATAAAAAATAATAAAAGCTACAAATATATACAAGACTACAACATCACATTCAAATAAGCATAGATTATTTTCTAATAAATAATATTTTTTCATATAAAACATATAATCAGAGCCTGTAGTACACTGTGTAGTGTATAGTATGTACCGTGTGTTATCAATAGTCTTCTGGGAGCGTGTGACCCTCGAGCTGGTTTCAGGTTGAGCGGAATGCGCTGCTCTCAACACTGGCTCAGCTTCCTCATCCGATGAGAAGTCGTAGGGATCTTGAGCCTCGCCTTCCTGTACGCAGAAATGTATACAACATAAATTAATTTTCAATAATACCTATTATATACCTATATTTATTTATCTTATTTATTAATTAATATTTATTCAGTTCACTATATTATTTATTCAGTACAATTGATGAAGTCATAGAGTGCGCGACTAATTGTTTTAATACATTTAAAGCTCACTTTAAGGGTACTTTTATAACAAGGCTGTTCTATTACACTACATACGAGTGATTTCGTTCATTTATCTTTGTACATAATAAGATCAATATGTAAATGAATGTCTCTGGAAACATAAGTTTTGTGAGTGAGTAGTGTCAGGGGCACTGTCGCGTCAAAAATCACTGATCTAGTATTTTAATTAATGTTTAAACCATGAAGCTAAGTATCGTTTCTCAAATTAATTTATTTTCTCGTCAAAACTGTTACTATCATACCGTTCGTTTCGTTTTCTTGGCTCTCGGCTGAGATGTTTGTTCAGTCTCTGAAGTGTTACCTTCGTCGCCGGACGACGCGCGCCGTTTACGACGCTTCTCTTTAGTAAGCACCTGAAAGGATATTTTTTTATCATTATCAGTTGATTTAGTTTAACTTACGTACACAGAAAAGATCAAATAATAATTAAAGGATGTAACGAATACTAAGAAAAAATCTGTATCTTTCACAATAAGATATCTACTTGGAGGAAAAAATTGTTATATTTATTCAATTTAGTCAATTGAGATATATAATTATTGTGAATGTTATATTTACAAGATAAACTTTTTAAAGCCTTATATATATATATATATATGAACATAGTGAATTAACCTTCTTGAAGTATGCGTAGTGTACTAAGTCTATAGCGGCGAGTGCGTCTGCCTCGCTCACGGTGAAGCTCAGGCGACACTTGGCGTGCGCCGTGGCCAGGCGGATAAGAGTTTCCAGAGTACGGGCTGTCACTGGCTGGGTCTGAGAAATACATATACAGTTATAGAAACAAGCTTATTTATAATAATAATTACATAGATATGAACAATATTCATATAGATTCAGTTTATAAGAAATATAGATGTGCATAAGCAAATCGTTAAGTCTTTAAGATAGTTTTATTCTCTGGCTTAGACTATTATTCATATAACAGTAAGAGTATTTACATAGATTTATGATTATTTGTTGTATTATTTTTTTTCAAAAGCTTTCTACATATATCTAAAATAAACAGTGATACAATTAAGTGGCATGTTCCAGGTGAAGCCAAAATTTGTTAGGATTGTTACCAATTTAAATAATAAATACAGTCATATATCCTGACTACAATTCTAGAACTGTGCCAACTGAGTTATTACAACATGAGCCGTGTCTAACCCTGGCCACGTCGCTCTCCATCCTGTCCTGGTTCCTCAGCCGGGCGTATTCATCAGCGATCACGTCGGAAGCCTCTTGAGTTAACTTAGGCTTCATGAGTTTGGCGATGTGGATGAACTTCCTCATAAACTTGGTGCTGAGGATCTGATCCTTCTTGTTACGGAGATTCCCGTGAAGTAGCGGGTCGTATTTCTCATAGATTGTGTCCTTTGTATCCTAAAACGTATAATAATATTGGACATATGTGAAATTATTCTTAATTTAAATTCAGTATTGTTGTCGAATACAACACATTCGGTTATCTAGTGTGTCCGGCAGTTCTAAATGTTTACCGGATCTGGTACCTATATGCTGACTGATTGCATACAGTAATTCATATGGTGCTAGGAATTGACTGGTAATATAGTCGATTTTATGTTGAGGTAGACATTTTGTTATCTATAAACACAAATTAATTACAATCACACTTGATGATAAGCCATAAAGAAAAAAGGATTTTGATCTGCTAAAGAATTCAGCCGGATCTGGCTGGAAATAACAGCAGCAAACTGCTATTGAAGTTACAGAAAAGAAAATCGCTATGAAAGTTAAACAATTAAATATTTTCCAATGATACCTCGACTTCATCATTGTCTGGGTTTTCTGTGGAGAGCATTTCCACTGAGGATCCCATTGGCAAAACCTCGCCGTCCTGTTCCTTAGGGTTTCTGACATTGACAAAATTATCATTACATAAACTACTGTTACTATTAATAATATTAATTGTTTTATATGGTATGACCAAATTAGATTTAAAAAATAGTATCATACTTTTCTTTATAATTTAATTTGTTTTAAAAAAGTCTATATTGTATTAAATAAAACAAGACTAGCCTAGCCCAAAACGTTATGTAGAAAAGTGTTAACCAAGTGAAAAGACCTCTTCAGCATTATATATATACCTATATCTATGCATCCTGAGCACGTGCTCGGAGATCATGTTATCGTGGTCAGCGTCCGCTATGTCCAACATCACGAACAGCAGGTCGAAACGGGAGAGCAACGAGTCCTGCAGACCGATGTTCTCCATCGGCGTCTTGTATTGGTCGTACTGAAATATATAATTATGAAATATTATAACATGACCTCAACAAATAAGACGGTTTACTAAGCCAGAACACTTTGTAGGGATACTAGGAAATGAAAATATTTTTATGCATAAAAAAATAAACTGTATACTTAGGGTCGGCGCTAAATCAATACTGGCAGTGTAATGAGGGTGGGAACACAGTAATATTTGAAGGTATAGTCGTTGGTCGACCCACTGACCCGTCCGTACACAGGGTTGGCGGCGGCGAGGACGGCGCAGCGCGCGTTGAGCGCGGCGTGCACGCCCGCCTTGGCGATGGTGACGCGGCCCTGCTCCATCACCTCGTGGATGGCGGTGCGGTCGATGTCGGACATCTTGTCGAACTCGTCGATGCACACCACGCCACGGTCGGCCAGAACCATGGCGCCGGCCTCCAGTCTGCAAATGTTACCAAATATTTATTGGAAAGCTGATTAAAATAGTTAATATGCCCATTAAAGAAGGTTCTCGCTTAAATGATATAATTATATTCATGTGATAGTTCTGAATCTGAACAAACGACGTCTAATTTTGATAAAAGTTCATGAGCAACAAAGTTCTGTGTAGAACAAATAAAAACATAAAAAGTGTTTCCCATTAAATGTGTATGTTTGATGAAGTAAGTTATTAAAAAAAAATATATCCCACCCATCAAGCCCGTACTGAGCTTTTATAATACAACACAAAGATATTATGAAAATCATGGAGTATTTATTTCATTTGTTGCATGCAACAGACCTTCGATCACCAGTTTCGGGGTCTGTGGTGACGGCGGCCGTGAGCCCCACTCCGGACGAGCCTCGCCCCGTGGTGGTGATAGCGCGGGGCGCCGTCATCAACACATACCGTAGTAGTTGCGACTTCGCCACAGACGGGTCACCGATAAGCAGGATGTTGATGTCACTGTAATAAATTGGTGGAAATTTTTAAAAATATATTTAAAAAAAATTGTTATATACACGAAACGTATGGAAAATTCAACGGACATAGCTGAGAAACACCGTTGTATAGATAAAATATTATACGAGTGACACTGCTCAACGAACACCTAGCTATATGATCCAGAAAACTGACTTCTCACGAGAAATGAGATATCATTGTTTTCTTCACATCAGAGCAATCCTATAGTTCTAGGAATAGGTTGTAAGTTCTAATATGTAAACCTTGGAACCTCTGTTAGTGAAACACCCTATATAACTCATTTCTTAATATTTTTATTTGTTTTGGATTATGAATACACTTCCAATAAAACTGATATAAAGTTTATTTGAATAAACTCTTAGACACATATATTAAAAATTAAAAAAATAATATTAAAAATTTTCCATAAAAAATTAATTGACTCTCTCAGATCTGAGTAATGTAGTAGGATGGCGGAAAAGTATTGAAAAATGTTCTTATATCTGCGGGAACGGCAGTAGAAACCAGACCAGATCAGACCAGACAAATACTGAGATGGAATGCTGAGAAGTTTCGTCTCGTATCTTGTTGTATATAGATTTTTTTATATTATGTAGATCATAATGATATCTAAGACTTCCGCCAGTATTTATTTAAACTAATATCTTCATATTACTATGAGTATTTTTATTATTTTAAAAACTACATACTCCTGTCGTTTCTTGTCTGCTAGTGACCACGGTTGCTGCAAAGCAACCCAAGATATAGTTTTTAAAATAATAAAATATTTGTAGTAATTTGAAAACTATTAGTTTCATTTAAATGTAGATCATGCTTAAGCTAGTACATTTAAATTACCCTCTCAGTCTCGTGCCATTGGGTAGAATCTTTTCCATTCCTCCCAGTAACTGACACAATATAGCTTTCTTTATGAAGTCGTGCCCATGTATTGATGGCGCCAGAGACTTTCCAAGCAATTCAAACATGTCGGTGTTCGACTTTTTGGCGAGTCGTTTGCACAGCTTAATGTCTTCTATTGTGATGTTGAGATTCATGTCTTTGTTGATTTGAGTTATATTATTCGCTATCAGAACAGTTCTGTAAGTAAATGCAATGGTATGTAAATATAAAAAAATCCTTAATCACCACTTTAGCACAATTTAATAGTTGAGGGATAATATTAGGTGCATAATGTAGTACATACATATATACATACACACATATACATATATTTATTACATTTTTAAAAATATTTCATTTTATAAAAATTTATTACCTAAATGTACCAGCTGTGAAACTTCCCTGTTTGGATGGCAGGCACCTGTAATTGCCGACTATTTGCACTCTGTCTCCCGGCTTACACTTATCTACCAGGTCATCATCACATACAACATCAACACTCCTCGGCAACTGGCCAGCTGGTGCACGTTCAGGCATCTCTTGTACAGTGAGCGTCTGGTGATCTTTGTATCGGGATAGACCGTATTCTGTCTCTAAAGGGTTTCCTTCATCATCCTATATAGAATTTCTTTATAATTATTACATTTACCAAGGCCCAGAAATATGTACTCATATAAAATGTTAAACATTAAATAAATATTAAACAAATATACCAATATATTTATATTAGTACTCAAATTAATAAATAATAGCCAATAGCCTTCCATTAGCCTTTATATAAGGAAAATATTTTCCACTATTATCACAAGAGAGACAAAACCTATCAGCATTCCGTGGGTGCCGGGTTCATCGCATTGCAGGGAGAGGAGCTTCAACAATGCATCTTTTTAAAATTCTCTATTGTAAGAAAACTTCATTAACTAAGTTTTTATAATCACTATTACCTTAGTAGGATAGATTGCTGAAGTAGGGAAAGCCTCAAATGAAGTCAGATCTGTGTACTTTCTTTCCATGACTTTCTTTGTGGCCGGACAATAGTGAACACTTCGCACCACCTTCGGCCTCACCAAGGAAACCCTTGTCACTATGCCTTCCACACATATTAGGTTTCCTAAGTAACTGTAATGGAAAATGTAAGAAAAATATAAATTAACATTTAGGAAAATTATTATATACACAATAGCAAAATACTTTAATGCAAACAGTATTTGAACCTTCACCCTCTATTGAATTGCTTTAAAACAATTTCACTTGAGTCTGTGTACTAGCTGTCAGACTACTCAATTTACATTTTAATGAAGAATTGGCTAAAATTTCTCTAATGTAAATAATATTTTTTTTTACAATAACAATGTTCGTGTATAATTTTTTAACGTCATTAAAATACCTTGATGTTAAACTTCTAGGTGTCACATGCTTAGTCCCGAAACTTCCTGAGAAGGCTACAAAGAATTCTTCTTGCGCCTTAGCATAGCTTGGATCGATGGATGAAACGTACTCTTTCAAAGCTCTTTGAAAAGCAATCAACTCCTCAAATGAATTTTCTAATAGACTTTTAACTCTTTCTGGATTTTTACGCCTCAGATCATTTATGTTTACGACCAATCTTTTTGAATTCTCGCTTATCATTTGTTTCACTTTCTCAGTGTATACACTTTGATCTTCCTGAATTTTTGGAAACAAATAGTATATTAAAGTGGGATAAAAAAAAGAAATTTAAAAGGTTATGACAAAAGAATCACCTCATCATCTAAAAATTCAAGGTATTCTCTCTGGAGATCTCGTAAGCGCTGATCAAAATCTCCTTCTTCCATTATATATATTAACAAGAAACAGTACCAAAACTTAAGTTGCAACAAAGTTTATCAAAAAGGCAACAAGTAACAACAAATTTAAATTCGTTTGACAAGCGCTGTACATTTTGGCGCCAGAATTTGTTGCTGTCAAATAAATACAGATTCTCATATTGCTGTCTGGAAAATTATCGATTCCTAAAAATGGAAAACTAAAGTTACTTATAAATCCAACAAAATTTAACATAACAAAGTTTGAAATAACTTGCTAAATGAAAAATTTCATGTTTAAATATTAAGGTATTTTTACATTTAAACTGCTGTTGTTTTAAAACAGACTTAATGTTACTTGTCAATTGACATTCATTATTTTAATCAATGTCCTAAAGGCAATACTCAATAACTACTTTGACAGATAAAATAACTAAAGGTTAGAATTTTAAAGTTTATACACAAATATCTCTTACGAGTCAGTTTATTGAATTAAGTTAATTAAATTATTTACACAATTCTGAAATTTACGCAGTTTGGTGCGATTTTTACGAGGATACATGGGTCAGAGATATTTCTACTAAAATCTAAAATGTCTTTAAATATGTCTGATAATAATTCTAATTCTAATCAGTCTTCTATGAGCAAAGAAAACAGACCAAAGCTAAACATTCTGGCCTTTCATGGGTATCTACAAAATGGTACCATGTTCAGAGCAAAAATTGGTTCCTTTAGGAAAGCAGTTTCAAAATATGCACAGCTAACCTTTATAAGCGCTCCGCATAAGGTGCATAGTGAAGAATCTGGTGGAGAAGAAGGTATTTATAATTCAATAAATAAAAATCCTGTGTAGTGAATTCACAAATAAAAATATCTAAGTTTTATTATTTTTACTAAGTGTAAAAAAATTATTAAGTAATTTTTTTAGTATATAATATTATTAAATTATAAATAGATGGTCGCTCTTGGTGGTTCAATGCTGAAGACAACACATTTAGTGGCAAGTGTCTTGGTGGTCCGGCTATCGGATTTGAAGATACATTGGAACTGATAAAAACTGTTGTGAAGGATCACGGACCTTTTGATGGTTTCATGGGATTCTCACAAGGAGCCTGTCTCGTTGGTTTATTAGCAGCTATGCAACAGAAAGGATGTTAGTATGTTTAATGCAACTATTTCGTTTTACTTAGAAATTGTCTTGTTTCTCAAGTTACAAGTGAATAGTCCATTAGGAGGATAGTGTGCTCATGGCTTAATATTTCATTTCCATCAATTATCTTGTGAAGTGATGGTAAAGCATTCTCCAGTCGGAATGTTTTTTATAGCATTGGTTGGTAAAATGCATATCAGGTTATTATATCTTAAAAGTGAACTTAATTGAATTGTAAAATAATTTTTGAATTAGTTTTACTTTGTAAATTGTAATTGTTACTTTATTTACAAACAGATTTAACATACTCATTCAAATTTGCTATATTTGCGTCCGGCTTCCGCTCAGGAAGTTTAGTCCACAAAGGATTTTATGATGAAGAAATAAATCTACCGTCATTACATGTTTATGGGGAAAGTGACTCCATAATACCTAAAGGTATTTTATTTACGTTTATTATCATTATAATGTATTGTGCAATAATTATTCATATGAAATGATTTAAAAAACTAACAATACTTTATGATAAAATGTTTCAGAAATGAGTGAATCCCTTATAAATCTATTTACAAAGCCAATTGTCGCTGAACATTCTGGTGGACACTATGTAGCATGCTCTGGTTCTATAAAAGACGCTTACTTAGACTTTTTACACGACAGATACCAGGACCTCATAGACCAACCGGAGGCTGATAATAATAAACAGCCTTAGATAGTTTCATTTGTTAATAGGTGTAAATAAAAGTTAAGACTTTAAAATGGTTTTATTTTTTGCTTGTAGTCTTTTATATGCACTGATTTCATATAGTATATAATTTTAGTGTGACCTTTAATTTCATTGCTGAATATTCGTTTTAAAGTATCTTGTAAATATAATGTAATATACTCTTTTATTTAATATTATTGCCATACTAAAAATTGTGTCATTATTGTACTGCAAAGCTATCACGTCGAACTGACAGGTAAACAAAAAGTTAGGTTATCAGTTTCTATGAACAAAGTTTTACAAGTGCGATACTTTATGTTTTCTTAAATGTAAACTACTAAATGAGTATTAAATACCAACAATTTCAGTAGGTTTTATTTATGATTTAAAAATGTGGAGGCGGTATTTACTGTGGTTCGCACATGAACATGTCGACTTTCGATACGCTGTAGGTAACTGTGTGATATGCATCATAACATGTAATTTTTGTATTAGTTTCTATAATTTAAAATTATCTTATTTTAGGAAATGCAAAGCATCATCTCTTTATTAAAAATACCTATGAAATTCATTGAAACGCCTTGTGTGAGCAGACCTTATTGGATCGTTGAACTGCCAGAAGAGGAGTGTATCAGAAAGATCGCCTCTAGGTCTGTGTTACTTAAAAACTGTATAGAATTGTGGTCAAGAGCTAATACGGAGGATCGTTTACATGAAAACCTTAAAAATGCTATAAAAAATGTCAGCTGTAAGTGGATCATACCAGAGGGAGGGAACAGTAATATTAGTGACTCACATATTTGTCCAAGTGAACTTTTAGAGGCGTGTAGCGATGCCAGTAAATCCTTTAAAATTGATGTAGAGACCTTCTGTAAACATTTTAGTATTAAAGAGAAAGTTGAAAAAATAGAGGTGAGGCATAAATTTGGGATATTGTACAATATAATTCTTTTATAAATTTATTTTCTACATAAAATATTTGATCATAATAAAAGTTCTTTATAATAGTTATACAATATAATAATTTTTTTATTTTTTTATTGTTATTCACAGAAATTTAGTTACTTACCATTAGAAGGGCCGGTTAAATTGAAGAGTCCGGATGTAACATTATCTTACATAGAGTTCTATGGTATTGATCCTAACAATGTTCCGAACCAGCCGCATGACTTGTTCTTTGGAAGATGGGTAATATATATACATATTTGATTTCACTATTCATACCTTAAATAAATCATTTACATTCAGATATTTTTTAACTAATATGTTATTATGATACATCTCGAACTCATTATATACATAACTAATACATTTTATATATTTTAACTCCAAGTCTGAATGTATATACATATAGGTTGTTTACAATAATTTACAAAATTATGTTATGAGTATCGTGTGCTCAGATTTATGACTTTTACAATTTAAGTGCTTGGTATTTCATTTTAATACCCTATATTGTTGAAGAGCATATCCCAACTGGCTTTAAAGCAGATTTTTATACGCAAGAAAAGATTCTGAATTATATATGTTTTTTTTTTATTGTAACAGTATTTTACATAACCAAAGGTCCACATTTAATTACCAAAAAGGTTTAATATTTCCATGGCATACAGATAAAAAATGTTATGCTTTAATTCAATATAGTGATAATAGAGGGACAAGTGGTTCAGAGGTTGCAAATTTTAATACTAGTTATAAATATATATTTATCAATGGCCCATAAATAATATGTATATACCTTTAGAATTAACACAAAATGTTTTTATCAAGGTAGTTGATGGCCAACGAGAATTGATTCAAACCCATTCTCTCAAGAAGCGTCAGTTCATTGGCAACACCAGTATGGATGCTCAACTGGCTCTGTTGATGGCCAATCAGGCGCGTGTCAATCACGCGGATGTCATATACGATCCGTTTGTCGGATCTGGATCCTTGTTTGTTGCTGCCGCTCATTTTGGTGGTGAGTTACCACAAAATATAACTTTGTAATATTTTTTAATAAAAGCATTTATTCAAAATACTGATAAATAAAATTATATTATCTGTTTGTAGTATAAAAATAATAGGTTTTTATTAAATGAACAAGGATTTATTAACTATTTATCCTCATACAAATTTTGTCTGTCTGTTTGTTCCCTCTATTTTAAAATCTGTACCGATTTTAACAGAACTTTCACTGGCAGATGGCTGATGCTTAGAGATTGAATAAGACTGTAGTTATTTTAGAAATTTTAAGTGCTTTTATTGAAGTAAATCATGAAAATACATATAATCCATGTTAAAAGTCGCAGGTATTTAGTAATTATACTTTTAATCTTCAAAATAAAAAAGATAATTATGATACTTAATAATATATAATTAGTACAAGATAATTTGTCTGTATGCGCTATCCAAGGTTGCATAAACATT
>DVQP01000081.1:0-37014 GCA_018231745.1 Danaus eresimus
CTATATAGTATCATATATTTATTGAATTATCATAAAACTGTTATAGTTATTGTTGTTTACATATACGCTACATAATATAAAACCTATTTTGGGTTTCCTTCTAACAATTGTATGAAAATCATTTGACATGAAAAGCAACGGCGGACGAAGGAATTTACTGTATTCCATACGCTTTATTGATGAAATACTTCTAAACGATATAAATTAATTTGACTCGCGTGGGATCAACTGGTCTGTTAATGTGTAACTGCGCTCTTGTGACGTCACAGACTTATCGTTGTTAGCAACTAGGTCTAGGACATCTAGACTAATGAGTCTGTCTAAGTTTTCCTGTTAAATACACATTAAACGATGCTACGTTTTTGTAAACTATCGACGATTAACAGCGTCATACATACTGATTTATTAAGTTCTTTGGAACGGAAATGTTTCATATTATTGGAATATGGAATAGCAAACTCCGAATGGTATGGGATTGACCAGGAGTAGACATTAAGTAATCATATATAAATAAAATTCCCATTTAAATATTTGATATTAAAATACTTAAATTTTATATTGACTAGAGCTAGATTGCCTTAAAGACGGTAGCATCGAGTCAGATGTGTGAATAGCGGTCTGTTTACCGTTTCGTACACAAAGACTGACATAAATCATACGGGCTCGCTGCTTCAGCAAAAACTTGGACGTTTATTATGAACAGTTATTTATGTAGCGATCATTACAATATTATTAATATAATGTTATACGTATGAATACGCCTTACATTTACGTATTTTTATACTGACGTTTCTAATATCAATGTTTGGTATTATTTTACTGTCATAGTGGTGTCCAGTATGTAAATCTTTAAAGATATCTATCGGTAAAGAAAATAAAAGAACTCTAATGTTATATATAATTCTCTTTTCGACGTATTTCTTGTTGTTCTTAATATATAACACCAATTATATCAATCACTGCCTCTTATTTATGACTAAAAATTTAATCGATTATTTTACGGTAAACGTGACATAAAATCTATAAAGGTTTAAATCGATTATTTTGCTTAAAAATTTCATTTGCGTAATTTTGTCACATTTACTCTATCAAAAATTCAATTCAATGTCATTATATAGGTTTATTTTATTGTAATTGTGTTACACTTATTTAGATTTAATTTACTTTCAATGTAACAATCTCCTTTAACATTGGCAACCTACTTTATTATGATAATTTTTTTGTGTTCAGAAAGCCGTGACATTTCGTACATTATATCTTTTTAATCTGTTTTTATGCGTACTATACGCAGACGTAGTATTTAGTTAACTGTTTATAATATTTTATACTGTTGTCTTTTATTAAATTTGAAGTCAAAGGCCTCGATTCATTCAGCCTTTACTGTATTTAGGTTGCGTGTGGGAACACTATTGACATGATTTATATTATAGCACTTGTGCAATGAGTTTAAATATATATATTGTGAACGCCTTTTTTTGTTGCATCAGACCAATAAAATATTCATATTTTTACTCAATATGTTAGTTATATTATATTCCTGGACTGACGAAAATGAAAGCTTCTATGAAAGTATAATACAGTTTGAAATTTATGGATTTATAATTTGATGTATACAACACTAGAGTTAGAGAACAAAACGCCCTCGCTTTTTTTTTTGAACACAAGTCTCCGCCGTTCATTGACTGTCAGAGAAAGTTAATTAAGAGCGGGTGATTGCTTCGATTGTATAACCGAATACATACGTAGGCTTACACCGTCATTGATGACGTAATTACCTTTCAACAACATCAAAGAGGTTCTATATGTCTATGTTAATACTCTTATATGTCTTTGTGTTAGAATTGAATAGATTTAATTCCTTAAAACCTCCGTAAAGTTTGGGACTATAATTTATATTTAAAGAAAATAAGATTATATCTGCAATGCAATCCTTTGAGGGATTAAAAAAATAAGTAAATTTTAGGTCAGAAATCATTAAACTACTATATTTAATCGTCTTAAACATTAATTAAATCAATGTTAACCTAATTAGTAATTAATACAATCGTTATTAAATATTCATCATAACCTATAAACACAAATATTTATATATCCATAAAAATATCTATACACATAAATAAAATTGGTGTGTCTGTCTGTAATATTCAAATAAAAGTTTTTTACTATATGTAAATCAATATGTATACGTTAAATACACCAAAATATCATTTTTTACAATTTTTGTCTGTCTGTCTGTTGGTTCCAGCTAATCTCTGAAATGACCAGACAGTTTTTTACGGATCTTTTATTGGCAGGTAACTGATGTAATTAGGAGTAACTTAGGGTACTTTTTATTCAGATCCGGAATACCCATCTCGAAATTATAACGCGCGAGTGGACTTCCTACGGAGCTTAATAATTTATTCGTTGTTTCATATTATTTTTCTTATTCAGACGGAGCCGTGGGTAACAGCTAGTATACAATAAATACATATTATACGCCTTATTCCCGGAAGTACGTCATAGATTTATATTGCAATCTCCATCTTAGCAACAACAACTTATCAGATAAAAATAATAGAATTTTCTCGTAATAGCGTCCTGTAAACATTAATTTAAGTAGCATTATACGACACCTGATATATTAGATAGTATTTTTCATCGCGTGTCTTTAAATATTTTATTCCTAGCAATAATAATATTTAATGTAAGTTTCCTAAGGATGTTTGCAAAGATTTCAAATGATATTAACGGAAATTGGCTCGGCTTGAAAAAAATGCAGACATTGAAGGAAAAAGATAAAAATTATTGAAAATTTATAAAAATAGAACACATTTTTTATACTTAAAAATATAGTAAACAATATCTTTCCAATATTCTTTATGAATATATTTAAATACCGTTTTGCTTTATGTTATGATTATGGTTTGTATATAAATTAAATACCAAGAAAGCCTCAGAATAAGACATTAGAATAAGTATATGCTGGGATGTTGTTACATGTTGTGATTGCGTCTTATCTTCCGTCTTCCTCGTCGTAACTATCTGTTATCCTGCACAGCAATGATTACTTACGAAATGCATCAATAATAAGATAAAAGTAATGTTATTTTTCCATAGCTTGAATATATTAACGTCAATAAAAACATCGGAAGGCCGAGAAGTTAGCAGACACAATAAGCGAGTTTAACACGAATGCAACTGACTTGTGAATTCGATAATCGTTCATAATGACTGTCGTGGGTAGCGAATAATCGTTAGAAAATACCGAATAACGAATAGGCGATAATATTATTTGCGTTATATCTGACTATTGTGAAAATAATGCGGCATGAAATGTCTAATTATAATTAAAAGCAAATTAATATGAAATGAGAATTAATGTTGTTATGAAACAAGATGATAGTACACTGTTGTTTTGTTTTAAGTTTCAATTGACCACCTTTGTACTACGAAAGGCAAGGTCCAATGCTAATAGGACGATGAATAAAACAAGTGCAGTTCATTCGACAACCATTGCTTAGTAATTATGACGACGGGACGCTATTTATACAGAGAATGCCGCCATTATACATAAATACCGCTACGAATTAATTAGTCATATAAATTCCATGAAGATACGTTTATATTATTCGTTTATGTTATATTTTATCAATATTGTTATAACGCATTGATATCATCTTAATATTATAAATAAGATTTAGTTTATGCTATAAGGAACCCAAAAACGAAGATTTATTATTTTATTAATTGTTACAAGTTAATGTATTGAATTAAGTAAAGTAACAAAGAGAAAAAAATATATATATATTAAAATAAAATTACTCATTGTTACTCACTTGTATCTAGACAAGTTATAAAGAAAAACTCTTGTGTTAAAAATAATGTTTGAATAAAATGGTCTGCTTGTTCTCGATACCAAAGTAATTTTCCTTAAGACAAAAACGTATCGCCATAGATGTGCATTCGGCATACAAATCAGTAATTAACTCATCTAATAACGGCCAAAGAATTTCTTATGAAGAATTTTTGCAGCAAAAAGTCAGCCGCTAAGATTGGAAAGCGTAAAATGTATGATGTATGGATTCTATCGAGGTATTTAACAGTCGTGATTGACGCGAGTCACCAGATCAATCACGCTGGTTAATTATGAACTATATTTAAGTAAAATAAAGCTATTTCCCCTCGTAGAGACTTTCGTTGATACATACATATAGTGAACTGGCGGAGTGAACGGTTATTTTCGATCAATTAAAGTCATGATTTCTAACAATGTTTCCACAGCCCATTACTATCGCTCTCAAATTATAACAGGAGGACAATATGAAACCCAAGATATTTGCATATAAATTAAGCGGTTATTGTTTTTATTACACCATTGTTCTCACTTTTGATATGTTTAGTGTAGAGCAATTTAATACCTAAAAGTACTTACATTAGAGTTCGTTTTAATTTGTTGAGATGAAAGTAATTTAGGGAATGATTGATAGATTAATGGGACGTGTAATGATAGGCTTTCTGTTTAATTTTAGGTCTGTTTTATTATAAAAAATGCTCTCATCGTCTTATAATTAGGTTCAATAGAAAATAAAGTACTTTATTAATTTTTTATACTATGACAATGTTATTAAGTACCTACTCTTAAACTAGCACTTCAGTGACGTTAAAATTCTCAATAAAAATAAATATTTTAAGGCAACAAAATTATCACCTTACTGATAACACAATTACAATTAAATCATATATTCTTAACTCATTAAAAACTTAAAATGATTAAAGTACTGTCTGTTATCATTCGTTATCACTACACTGTTATCTCACATTCTAAATATGCCAAACTTACTGTCCCTAAATGGTGCGTTTAGTGCCGCTGATATACTCAGACCCACAACTTTCCTGGTATCCTTCGGGGCCAAGATCCCATCATCCCATAAACGAGCTGTACTGTAATATGGGCGGCCTTCAAGATCAAACTTCGCTTCCAAAGGATCTTTCACTTTCTTTTCGTCTTCTTCTGTCCACTGCTTCTTTTCCCTGTTTGCCTTTTCTTTTGCAACTAATGAGAGCACCGTAGCCGCTTGTGGACCACCCATCACAGATATTCTGGCATTCGGCCACATATACAGGAAACTTGGTGAATATGCTCTGCCACACATACCGTAGTTACCAGCACCGAAACTGCCACCAACTAGTACTGTAACTTTGGGTCCCTTAAAGCAACTCACAGCAGTTACCAATTTGGCACCATTTTTAGCGATTCCTCCAGCCTCGGCTTCTGGTCCTACCATGAAACCAGTGATGTTTTGTAGAAACAGTAAGGGTATTTTTCGCGCAGCACATAGTTGAATAAAATGAGCTCCTTTTAAGGCAGCTTCTGAATGTAAAACGCCGTTATTGCCTAAAACTCCGACAGGATGACCATAAACAGATGCAAACCCACATACTAAAGTCTCACCATAAAGTTGTTTGAATTCATGGAACCTGCTTCCATCAACTATTCTAGCAATAACTTCTCGGATGTCAAAAGGTCTTTGCAAATTCGCTCCAACTATTCCGTGTAAGTCATCGATATCATGTGATGGTTCATCTATATCTGATGCTTGAACATGAATTCTTTGCTCATTATGCCAATTTAGATTAGCAACAACGTTTTTAGCCAATTGCAATGCGTGCTCGTCATCTAATGCGTAATGATCTGTGACACCCGATTTACGGCAATGTAGGTCAGCCCCGCCTAAATCCTCCGCTGAAACTGTTTCTCCAGTGGCTGCTTTAACAAGCGGCGGACCAGCTAAGAATATTGTTCCCTGCTTTTTAACAATGATGCTTTCGTCAGACATACTCGGGATATAAGCACCACCGGCTGTGCAAGATCCCATCACCACTGAAATTTGAGGGATACCTTCAGCAGACATGTTAGCCTGATTAAAAAATATTCTACCGAAATGTTCTCTGTCAGGGAAAACATCCGCTTGATCTGGCAAATGGGCGCCACCAGAGTCAACGAGATAAATGCAAGGAAGACGACATTCCTTAGCGATTTCTTGTGCCCTTAGATGCTTTTTAATGGTCATAGGAAAATATGTGCCTCCTTTAACAGTTGCATCATTAGCGACAATCATACAATCCCGACCTTGAACTTGGCCGATAGCTGTAACTATGCCGGCGCCCGGGACCTGACCTTTGTACATGTCTGTAGCGGCCAGAGTACTTAATTCCAAAACGTCACTTCCATCGTCAACTAACCGGTTTATCCTGTCTCTTACAAGCAATTTTCCTCTAGCAATATGTCTTTTGACTGCTTCCTCTGGACCGCCTTTGATAGCGTCATTTGTCTTCTGACGGAGTTCCTCCACGAGCTCATCCATTTTCGCCTTGTTCTCACCGTAATAAGGGTCATTTCTATTCGGCTCACTTCCTATCACATTGGCGTAACTGTAATGACGGCTTTGGACATTTAATCGCCGTACGCCTTTAAGTAACTTGAGCATTTTCACTATATATATTAATCATAAACACGACCGGACGCGTTGTGTGTTCGTCTGCACTGACGATAACAAATTCCTTTATCGAGGTGATTGAATAATTTCGTTGTTTTGACCCCCGTTGATAACAACTTTAAATAATATTACGAAAATGACTTTGTTTTAATATTGGTTGATGTAATGTTTACACTCACAATCGTATTTATCTACAATCGTCACTCAAGTCGCGTAGTCACAGCGTAATTGAAGAGACAATGACATGACTGAATATAAATGTATATTCATTTTCTAAATAATAAAAAATAATGTAATTATCTGACAAAATTTTAAATCTTTAAATAAGTAGTTAATTTTTATTTTACTAATGAATTTCTTGACATGTCATTATAGATTTTTAGGTATATATCCACGACTTAACAATAAGGGTCAATGACCCTTTAACTTTCTATAAGCTGTCACTAGATGGCGGAATATTTAAGGTTTCTAATACGATGAATTCCAATATTTTATATAAAAAGTGTTGTTGTAAATGTGGATGAGTTTATTTTTATATCATTATAAGTTATGAATTGTTGACTTGATTTCAATGATTCTGATTTAAGCCAATAGACAATTATCCTCACATTAATATTTTCTAAAACTTCTATGAACTAAGAACACGAAAGAAAATTACAAAAAAATTATACAAATGATAAATTATAAATTTAACTTTTTTTATTATATTTTTTTTCAATTATATAAGAAATGATCTTTATATTTTTATTTATATGTGGCACTACCTCTTAATAAACATAGACAATATTTGTTTCTGTTATACTTAATGGTTGCTAATTATTTCATTATTTAACTGTACATGTATGCAGGCAATTATAACTACGATATTAATGGTATATATAAACAATATATAATTACATAAAAAACTTAATAACTTAGGAAATTACAAGAAAGCTTTTAAGCTTCTATTAGTATTACCTCAAAATTAATATTCATTATATAATCTTTGACGTATAACGTATTGAAAAAAATAATATTAATAGTGGATCGCAGACATAATCAGGTTTAACCAGTTAATTAATGTTTTAATTAAATTATGACCAGGTTTTTTATAACGAAGGTTTTTCGAGGAATTTAATGTATTTATTTCTTTCTATAGCAATAAATGAAAAGCGATATTTATAACCGAAACTGTTATTTTACTACGTTATGAATAAAACAATGATCTTGTTACAACTTCGGTCGCTGTACATTTATGACAATAAATACTTTTGTAACCATGCTGTTGAGATTTCACACTCCATATACGTAATCGGAAAATAAGCTTTGGTCACGGAAGTCATGTTAATATCTCATTACAGTAGAATATATTACAATGCTCGGAACAACATTGCCTCTTTCACAATGTCCATTTGGCAGAGAGTTGCATACACCAAAACAATAGTATGTTTTGGTGTCGAAAAAATGTTCATCGTGGCAAAAATAATATGTATGACGTCTTAAATAAATGAAAATGTTTTGGAGTAAAATTGTCAATGGTATTTATTTAGTGAAAAAGTAGTTTCATATCCAAAATTAGGATCAGTTTGTAATGAGTTAATTCTCTTTTATCTTTTAGCAAAATAAAGTAATTATTCCAAAAAAAGACAGAGTAAGTAATTAATGTTATTATTCATTTTTAAGAAACATTTTTTGTTAAAGGATCGTGACGAACAAACAAAACTGGAAATGAAACACAGACAGGAAGAAGATGATTTGTATAGAAAGTTTTCAAAACACAGAGAGGAAGAAAATCGTAGAATACGAGAAGAAATACAGGTTTGTGAGACGCGTGAACATTATTACTCAGTAGCATTACAAAAGTATTCAAATCATAGGAACGATTATTTGTAAATTCAATGCAATATTATATCAATTTTTGAATGTTTGTTTTTTAGGATGAGTGGGAGAGGGAGTTAGAAAGATTAACAAACCGATTCCAACAAGAGATGCAAGTGAAGAAACGAAGACCAGAATCTGAGATAGGAGCCCTGACTCTCCGACATCAACAGGAGAGAGCTGATCTGGAGAAGAATATGACTCTCCGGAGAGACAAGAAGAAGGAGAGCTTGACTAGAAAGATGTTAGAGCACGAGAGGTAATTATGATAATATTATTTATACCAATCCATCTAGGATGCTAATTTGCACAAGTAAAAAACATTCGTATGAATGACAAAAAAATAATCTCCAATATACATGACATTACATTCATTGTTAATGTCAATAGATAAATAATTTTAAAATCCATAAATTCGAATCCTGCTCACGTGTAATTTTCTGACTTTAGTACAACCGCCCCCATATTTTGTTAACGTTTTACATACAAATTTATTAAATTTCTGGGTTAGACATTATTTTTTATTCAAGAATATTTTTGATGATAATAATTCGTATGGCGGTTAAAAAAAAATTAAATGTGCCAGTCATTTGTCAGTCGAAAAGACAAGTGACAATGCAAGTTTATCGGCGAAGTTCAAACAAAGGGGAAACAACTTTCATTAGCACCCGGATGTGTGGTGCGTGCGAATATTGTTCCAACGCTGTTTGATTATGTAGATTATATATCTGACGACTTACCTGTTGTTTTAACTGTACCAAATAATTGCTTTATAGCTAATTTAAAAGTCGAGTTCATTAATCATTTATAATATTTTCAAATAAATGATAAAAAAGAAATACGTAACAAAACAAGTACAATTTGTATTTGTGAATTCCGAAATACGTGCCTCAGCCTCTTTTCCAATGAATTTATCTTGTATGAGGTATCAAGTCGATGATTCAATATTAATAAACTTTAATTATACGATTAATTTGATTAACTATCAAATCTCAAACACAGCAATAAACCATGGAAACGTTATTACGTACGGTTGAGAATGAAATCACTTAGATTATAATATGCGTATATTATTAACATTCAATTGTTTATTATAATTGAAATACTCAGATATACAGACTAACCAATCGAGAAGGATTTTATATCGAAATAAAATTGCCACTATAGGGATGCCAAAGACCGAACCTAAAAGTATTTTATGTATTTCAGGGCTGCTACAGCAGCACTGGTTGAAAAGCAGAGTCACGAGATGATGGAATTGATCCAGGAGCGTAGATCTGAATACATGGCAGAGTCATCCATATTTCTGGATGGGGAAGAAGCGCCCCCTTATCCTTCTCGTGCTCCGCCTCCTCTGCCGCCGCTTGTATCCAAATTCCACATATACACAGATCCCGCGGAATTCGCGGATGTTGATAAGATTGCTATTTCCGTAAGTTCTACATTAACATGAGAATCCTGATAGTAATTATTACGTGTAATAATTCTTTATTTTGATTATTTGAATAACATTAAAACTGGGTTATATGTTTTTTCATTTATTTAAACAAGACGGATAAGTTTTTCTTTAAAATTATAATCCCAATAGTGGCTATATTTGTGCACAGGTAGCACAAGAGGATCAAAAAACTTTTACCGATTTGGTCCGACAACTTGTGGGTAGATGTGCTAGTGACGTCGAAAAAGCGAGGACCATTTTCCGCTGGATAACTGTAAAGAACCTCAACAACATACAGTTTGACGAGAACCTGCGAGGGGATTCCCCCCTGGGATTACTTAGAGGCATCAAGCACGGCACCGAGAGCTATCACGTCCTGTTTAAGAGATTGTGCAGGTAACTATAAAATGAACTTTACCCGAAAAACGAAAACTATGGAAGAAACAGAGACTAGGAAAAACATACTTCACATTTAAATAGACAAATAATTTTTTCGGCTAGATTAAAATTGTATTAGATGTCTATGTCTCAGAAATTATAAAAATACAAACGCTTAAAATGAATAATGTTTTAGTTATGCGGGTCTCCACTGCGTGGTAATCAAGGGGTACAGTAAATCAGCTGGCTACCAGCCTGGAGTACGTTTCGAAGACAATCGCTTCCGCAACTCGTGGAACGCCGTGTACGTGGCCGGGGCCTGGCGTTTTGTGCAATGCAACTGGGGGGCGAGACACCTTGTTAACGCCAAAGATGCTCCCAAGCCAGGAAACAGGGGCAAGAGCGACAGCTTGAGGTATATTTATACATACTGAAAAATGTTCCGCAACAAGTTTTTAATCTCTAAAACCTACAAACGAGACGGCTTGTGAACCCTCTTTTATATGCAATAATTCTCGTTCTAGATATGAATACGACGATCACTACTTTCTGACGGACCCTCGCGAGTTCATCTACGAGTTTTACCCGCTTCAGCCGGACTGGCAGCTGTTGAAGACGCCCATCACTTTACACGACTTCGAGGAACTTCCCTTCGTGAGGTCGCTGTTCTTTAGATACGGACTGTACTTCAGCGATCCCAACACCAAAGCGGTTATGTACACCGACTCCACTGGTGAGAGAGTTTTTTGGGTTAATCCTTTCTAATTAAAAACCACAAACATGTGTTATACGACCAAAGAATTTATTCACGTAAGAGTATTGTCCGAAGATAAGATTAGATAGTGATGTTTAAATTGCATGTAATTTAATTTAAAAATACGAAAAAATCTGACGGAATTGCTACACGTTATACATCATTACACTTTTTATTTCATTTTAATTTTACCAAACACGTAATATGATATCGTTCTTATGAGTTTTATTGTTAAGAAAAAGCTTTGTTATTTTAAGATGAGTTACTGAAGAACATTTTTACACCGACACATTTAACTTAAGTTACACAAAGGGGTTATTAAGCTGTAGTGTTAACAGTTAAAGGACATTGCAGTAATTCACTTATGTAAGTATTTTTTGCGGTTTTAATGTTATGTTGTATTTAGGTGCGGCGACTATGCGCATAGCCATGCCGGCACACATGCAGAGCTCGTTGATCTTCCACTATAACCTTAAGTTTTACGACACCGAGGGCGACGGTTTTGACGGAGTCAGCCTTAAGCGGTTTGTTATGCAGGTAAAACTAGAGATTTGTCATTATACAAAACCCGATTTCTTTCTAACTTAACGTTTTAAATACAGAATGAAAAAAAACTTATATATTTTGAGATTTACTAAGCGATTTTTTTATTACTTTAAAAGTAGATAATACCGACGTTTCGGTTACTTTCCAGCAACCGTGATCACGGGCAGACGAGATGTCTTAGATCTCAGCAATATTAAGCCCAACTCTATGCTCCTAACCTAACTAACTTATGAGGATGTCCTTCAATGGCTGTAAATAATATTTATTTGTATTCCAGTCTGTTGTTGGAAACGTGGTGTCGTTCCGTGTCCACGCGCCCTGCTCGGGGGCCTTTCTCCTGGACATTTTCGCTAATGCCGTCACACCCAGGGAATACCTTACCGGCGAGCCCATGAAATTCAAGAGCGTCTGTAAATTTAAGGTACCATTGACTTCAGTTAATTTAATCGAATTAGTATCATTATTCTAAAAACAATTCAAATAAATCATATCCAAGTATTCCACTTTCTTTAATTTATTATGGTAAATAATATCTTAATTTAATTAATTATACAGATTTGCTGCGCCGAGCTACAAACAGTAATGGTGCCGCTGCCAGATTGTGCTAGTGGTGAATGGGGGCCGACTAAAGCGACCCGACTCTTCGGCCTCGTCCCCATCACGCACCAAGTACTTAATATGATGCTTTCAAATCTTCATGCCTAATAAATATATTACAGGATTTATTAACATTATACAGTAAAGAAATTTTAAATAAATTATTAGTATATATAATATATATGAGTTTTAGGTCCAATAATGGCACGAAATAGTACCATTACTGTACATATATTGATAATATGCTTGTTACAGGTGCCATGAAATTTTCTAGAAAATTATCTTTTAAACATAATTCCGTATACATATATAGTTGACATTTTATGTATTGATGATAAAGAAGAATTAAAAAGTAACACCATCTTGATTCACTTTACTGCGACGAAAACATTCAGCAAACTCGAAAGCGCCAAGTATTGACTATGGTCATTTTTAGGTCACACGCCGATCTAGATTGTATAAAGAAAATCCGTATTTTTAACCGAGGATATCGACAAAGGAAATCCTTTATATCCATAGGTACACATTTTAACGTTGAGGCACATCACTATTTAATATGGATAAATAAAGCATTGTGGAGTTCCCTTGATAAAGCTGTATACTTCTTTTTAAAAGGTTAAAATTGTAATCATCCTTTTTTATATAAGAATGTTATATTTTTTTGTCGTAGGAAGCACTTGTATTCGCCGGCAGAGAACTAGAGATTCAGTTCCGAATGTCGCGCCCTCTAGCGGATTTTATGGCGACTTTACACAAAAACGGCATCGATGAGAAACGGCTGTCTAAATACGTGCATCAAAACGTCTCGGACGATATCGTCAGCTTCTACATAACATTCCCAGAGGAAGGTAAAACGTTTGATTATTTATTATAATACAATTTCAGTTATCACATCTTTATAGTTTTAATCAAAGAACAAAGTTTGCTTGGTATTTTATTATTTTCTTTTACGTTGTCAAAATAGTCATTTACATTTCAAGGTCAATACGGTTTGGACATATACACTCGCGAGCGCGGGGGACCCACGGCCATACACAACGGCTCCAGCGAGAAGGAAAAACACCTACTAACACACTGCTGCAAATATCTCATCAATAGCAGCAAAAGGAACTAAAGGAAAAATATACACCGGTTGTACTACGAAAGTTATATTTTGTAACTTATAAAATTCATACGAACCTTTTAATAAAACTTCAATCTTGGATGCTACTTAAATGGCTCTAATTACCATCAGTACTTTGAAAACATAGCAATAGATTTAAAATTAAATAACTTTGTCTATTGTTAACAACTTTTAATTGTTAGTTATATCCAAATATAGGTAGGTTATAGGAAAATAAAACACCGAATACATTTTATACAGATCTTTGTCAAGTTAATTAACTCTAGGTTGTGCCGAGCAATCCAATTGCTAACATACAATTAATATAAATATATATACTTCATATATTCATTATAAGACATTTAGAATAACGTTTTTTACTTAAAAATAATACATTTAAAAAATAACACTACATTACTAATATTAAGTGCAATAATTGTACGATGTATTTTATTATATATATATATAACGTAGAACAATCTGGAAAGTCAAGATGCAAGACAGTTTAAGAGAAATAATGAGCAATAGAATCTCAGACATCTCTATGTTAAGACTGACAAAAATTATCGAAAATCTATAACTAGGACATACTTTATCGAATCAAATAAATGAATTGTACATAAAAATTTATTCTCATACGAAAAATAATAAAAATCCATGACAATATATTGAATAGCTCTCACCAATGAATTCTTGTAGATTCGAACTAAAGTATTTATATAAAAAATAAAAACATTATTCGCTACGGAATGTCACCATCACGATCACTACAAACTTGCTCCACTTACGCTTAACCAAACATATTAAAATTAAGGTCGTAAGTAATTTATACTTATATTTAATATACACACTATGTAAATTTTATATAAAATATATGGCATGTTATTTTTCTTAAGTCTCTCATTTAAACCTATCAGATCCATATAAATTGAGCACCAAATACATAGGGACGGAATATTATATATGAACTACTTACAGGAATTTTGAACTTTTTCACTGTTGATAGTGAGGTATTAAGCTACTGTATAGTATCTAAATCTACCCCCGTCATATATTGTTACATAGCATAAAAAAATTAAGTATTTTTTAAATAAAAATTACAGTCAAAACAACCTTTCGCTGACTTATACTTGATTTAAGTAGTTGTTTTTGTGATAATAAAAGTAGAATGATCTCACTCTTCAATCAATTGTAAGTAAGCAATACATTTACATATTAACTTTCAATTATATGTACACGTATAATTTAATATTTAACCAATCGAACCTGCGACTAACGGTGGTTTAACTATTGAACTTAATCAGTATGTCAAGTAGCCGTTAAATTATTTCAATTATCGTTAAACTAGAGTCTTAGTGGCTTTGAGTGTGGCTCGTTGTTCTACCCCGCTTATGAGTGTTCCGAGTAATCCCTCTAATTCGTGCGCTGTTTTCTTTAGTTGTGCGTTGTCGAAGCTGGAGCCTGAAAAAATATAAATATATATTGTAATATAATAGGAAATATGTTGCGCTACCTCTATAGGTATGCTTTAACTGTCGACCAATGGCAAAAACTTCTCTTCAAAGAATTCTAACAAAATCAGGGACATGAGTATAATAAATGCATAAAGTAAAAGAATACTAATCTCATTATGTAGATATTTTTAGATGTTAATAATTTAAAATTTAATCAACATTATGTTTAATTAACACTGTTTGTAACTTGAATTATTTGCTGTTATATGCAGTCGTCAAGTTTGTATTTCTACGGAATTACACAAATTCACAAAATCATATTTCTTAATTGTTTGTTTGTTTGCGTCTTCAGTCAAATCTCGTAACGGCTAGGCCGATTTCGAAGGGACTTAAAGGTAGATAGCTGGTACAATACAGAGTAAAGTGAGCAGCTTCTATGTTAGGAATATTATTCCGCGCTCAAGTAGGTGCATACATAACTGGGTATAATAAAGGCCGTACCGTCTACAGTGAATGTCTGTGTGACTATCTCCTGGAGCCTGTCCAGTACAGAGTCGATGTCTGCGCTGAGTTCTCTCACCCGCTCCGTACCCTTCTGTACCGAGCGCGCGTCACACAGGTAACGTTGTTCTGTACGAGATATACTGTCCACACGACTCGGCTGGGTATCTGAAAAAGCAATTATAATTTGTTAAATTTAATAATTCAATTTATAACTGTGACTTGCTCATTTAAATTCATTGGAAATTTGTTTAAATATTGTATTGTATGCTCTTTATGGACAAAAATATTTGTCTCGACTACTGTATGTTAGTTGTAATCTATAACTATTCTTTAATATAAACAGTATGAATACAAAGTTTAACATAAATGTCGTAATATCAGCAAATAGCAGTAAAGTACTTGTTCTATTTGAATTGTCACAATAAACCACTGTTGCTAAAATACCGCCCTTTTTAAGGTTATTTTTTTCCATTAAATGTGAATATAATCGTAACTCACCATTGTACCAAGTGCTTATATCATTCATAGACACCGTGGAAACACTATCAGACGTATGACCGACCACCGGTTTCCAAAAATCCCCAGACATAGTGAGTAGATCCTGACTGTGATGTTTTGAGGTTACCATTAAATTTTCTGAATCCATATTGAGAATTTTCGTCTGGTCTAAATTTTTTGTTATTTTCGACTGTTTGTCCGCAATTGGGATTGGACTGAAAATTTCGAAGGCTCTGGGCCATACGTCCTTTTCTACAACTAAGTCATTGGACGAATCGGAATTCGCTATATTGTCCTGGCAATAAAATTATCATATTAATAAAGATAGGAGTGGTGTTCAATATGGTATTGGTCAAATTCCGTACCTTTAGACTTTTCAACCTGCTAATCTGTTTTGATATTTGACTATAGTGTGCATCCACCCTTTCTTTCAGTTCGTTATTTGTATCCTTCCCCCCATCTTGCAATTGGCCCGATAGTTCCATTAAGGCCCTGAATATTATTTGAAATTTTATATTTAAAGTACACCAGTATAGTTTAGTGTAGTTTAATTACAGTAAATTTTTTTGGAACGCAAGCTCTAATTATAACACATAATTTTAGCTTACTTATTTTGATTTTCCAACTGTGTTATGATATCTTGCAGTGTGACCACTGGATTGTTAGCCTTATTCCCGGAAGCTTTTCCCACAGTTGAGGTAAACACACTTGGCATTACTTCCTTGGTTTTGATGGATTGGCTTGTTAATATGTCATTTCTCTCTTGACCTCTCCTGTTTGGCTTCTTCTTTTTAGTTCCCATACATAAAAATAATCTTTCCATATCTTCAACAAATCTGCTCATCCCTTCAATGAAACCTAAGTGTTCTGGAGGTTTGATCTGAGAATAATTTATTTTTCAATGAAACAGTCATTTCAGTGGTTTCTAAACATGTAATTGTAACATACCTCCCCATCTACAATTTCATGAATCGAGTGAGTTTTCTTATGTCCAGATACAACTGTCAAATCTTTGCCATAAAGATAGCACTTCTCACAGAAGTATATGTTGTTACATTTTGAACATCTGAACTTTAATACCTGGAATGAAAAAGTATTATTTTACATCCATTTAATTTACTTTAGGATTAGTAAAAACTTATTTTATGACAATTATAGAATTTAAAAAAAAAAAACAAAATTCTTGAGTTCACACATTGTTTTTTGTCAAATGGCATTAAAATCTATACAATTAAAGCTTACCAATTAAGTCATTTCCGCAAAATGAAGGCATAGAAAATATTATAAAAAATTACATGTATCTAATAAAAATATGCTTTAAGAAATATTCTGCAAATATCGTCTAAAAATACTTTGTAGATGCAGTAAACAAAAGTTTATAAAAAAATTACAAGTATACATAACTATACATATTAATACAAGATGCTTCATACTGAAGACATCAATGACTATAGATAATCGTTTAACAGTCCACAAGTGAAAGAATGTATAAAAAATGGAAACTTGTGCAAGATTTGATCCATTTACAGAACTCTTTTGACAAGTTACAAAAACTTCAAGGAACAAATAACTACATTCAATAAACAATTAAATATATTAAACATATTGGTGATACAGATTATTAGTATATAACAAAAGATAGTAAAATCTTTGTTTCAATATGACTACCAATTATGTACGTAAATACAGACTTATGCATATGTATACAATTACATGAGTTATAATGAGATCTAAGACTTTCACAAGTATTCATTTGAATTAAACTAATATTTTTGGATTACTAGCGGTATTTTATTTTTTAAAAACTACATACACACTATCAACTTTTTAATTAAATTTACACGAACCAATATCACATCTTGTCTGCCCATGATCATGGTTGCTGCAAAGTACGTGAAATGTAGGGAGTAGGTAGTTTTTTTAAATAATAAAATACGCATAGTAATATGAAAAATTTCAGTTTGGTTTACATTAAGTATACCTGTATCAGGGGCTGTGCACAGATAACACACACAGCACTAGCCGTAGCACAGTTTCTGCTGTCCAGAACACGCTGCACCACACCCAGCCACCTTGTGCTAGCACAGTGAGTCCCCCACTCAGCCACTGTGTGAGCACTTATACCGAGCATACCAGCACTCTAGAATTAACAGTCATTTATTACTATTATTATTATTATCATTGTAACAGGGACTACTATGAACATGGCATTGCACATACTCGTGTTCCTAATAATTAATAAAGTATAAAACATAATTAAATTTAACCAATAACACCATCAACAAAAGTCTTTAACTTGTAAATAAATATGTCACAACTCAACCACTATTACTGAAATAATTAATGATAACAAGCTTCATTTGTAGAAGTAATAACTTAAGACATTATGAAATTTTTAATCATTTATAAAAGGAATATAAAAATAATACCAAATAGAGCAGTGATAAAAAGTATTCAAATAAAAAATATACCTTTTCAAAGCAATTATCCACATCATTTTCTAAATAATCACATTGGCAGCCAAGGTATTTAGGTAATGCTGTGACATGTACCAATAATGCAGCAAGTCTTTTCCGTGATACACAACCATTATGGTCAGCACAACAATTTGCTAATGCCAACCATTTCTCTGATATTGAATCCTCACTAAGTAGTATTAATAAAGTCTTCGCTGCTAGAACACGGATTGGTGATTTTCTCTCCCTGAAAACATTTTTTCTCCTTATAAGTATCTATACAAAATTTTATATTATCATCACATAATCTTCAATTCTGATACTGTTATTTACATTAATATATAACTTAAAATGAATTCTTATTAGAGTCAAATCTATACGAATATTGCATTAAGAACACTCACCCATCATAAACATTAAGTAATAAGTTAATCAACAGATCCACAGACAAATCCACATCACCAGTAAACAGTCCTTCCTTTTCCGCCGCAAAATAAATGTCTGCCAGTACAGCTTCAAGTTCTGCTGTGTCGAGAGAAAGACTACTTTCAGATAAACTTAACTGGTGACGGGCAAAGACACCAGAACTTATCCGCAGTGGTGGAACTAAAAGTATTATTAAAAAATAAAAAATTGAAAAATATTTAGTAAAAATTATATCAAAAACATATTTTTACCTTTAAGGCTCCGTTGAAGAGCGAATAATTTAAACGCTATTCTATAAGCACTATATTTAATATCATTATACTCGTCCAAGGTTTTCAAGATCTTGCTAAAGTGAGGGTGGTTATAACTTTGTTTGCCGCTAGCTTCACTATCATTTGAAAAAAATGTTTTAGATTAATAAACGTTTATGTGAATTAGTTTTGCCAAGAAAAACTTCTATTTCTTACTCAATGTAACAAGGATATCCTGCTTCATTTTCTACTTTCTTCCACTTTATAAGTTCCATTATGGATTATACAAGGAATGTCATTTTAGAAAGGTAAACCGTACAGTAATAAGTAATCTGTATTCTGTAATACCTCGAAAGAAAAAAATAACCGACATAATATTATTCAAAATGGATATAGTGTCCGTCACTATTTCAGCCAACAGAATAGTCAATTGTCATGGGGTAAAAGAATATTCTGAATAACAACCAATAAAACGAGAAAAAATAGTCAGTGATTGGTAGAAATGTAAGACTTCTAAAGCTTTAACAGTTACAGATAAAATAAACTTGAACAACAACCAGGCATAATATAAAGCAATCAGTCTTGTTTTCTTTAGATTTCTATTTTAAAATTATAACTAATACAAAAGATTAATCTTTAATGAAAACCACATATTCCAACTTAATTAATGTAACTTTTTACATAAAAATACCAACAATAAAGTCAAACACTTGTTAACAACATAGTCTTATAGGATTAAATATATATATTTTTAAAGTATTTTTATTTATATATACGTATATAATAACTATTATTAATATTTTTAAATATAGTTGCTCATTAGTTTAAAGCCAGTCCAAAATTTGTTTTATTGTAGTAAGCACGTTCTTGCTTTACATCGTAAATGTCATTTTAAATGTAACCAATGACAATCAAGTATTCTTTGTTTACATCATTCATCGACAAATGAAAATGAATTATTTGAAACAAATTTTGGCTCTCTTTTCTTGAATGTAAAAGAGACGCCATTTTGCAAGCGTCACTTGGCGGCGTGTCGGGTTTCGGCATTTTTACCTAACTTACCTTAAGGCGAACAATAATACTGTTTTGTTTTTGTGTAATATGTCGTATCAATCTAGTGTAGCGCAGGATTCTCTTTCTGCAGCACAACTAGAAATGGCCGGTAACCCCAATGCTTTGGCTCTGCGTCGGCCATTCGACCCTGTGGCACACGATTTGGAAGCTAGTTTTCGTCTAACAAGATTTGCCGATTTAAAAGGAAGAAGCTGTAAAGTACCGCAAGATGTTTTATCTAAACTAGTTGAATCATTACAACAAGATTATTCCCAACAAGACCAGGATCAGTTTATGCATGTTGCGATCCCGCGTATTGGCATTGGTTTGGACTGTTCAGTTACACCGCTAAGACATGGTGGACTATGTTTGGTGCAAACTACTGATTTCTTTTATCCTTTAGTGGACGATCCATATATGATGGGAAAAATTGCCTGTGCAAACGTTCTTAGCGATTTATATGCTATGGGCGTGACTGAATGTGATAATATGCTGATGCTTCTAGGAGTATCAACTAAAATGACCGAGAAGGAACGAGATGTTGTTATTCCTCTAATTATGCGTGGGTTCAAGGATTCAGCGCTAGAAGCTGGTACGTCTGTGACTGGAGGTCAAACAGTCATTAACCCTTGGTGCACTATTGGAGGAGTAGCCACTACTATCTGTCAGCCCAATGAATATATTGTGCCCGACAATGCTGTTATGGGGGATGTCTTAGTTCTCACAAAGCCTTTAGGTACCCAGGTTGCTGTGAATGCTCATCAATGGCTCGATCAGCCTGAACGTTGGAATAGAATAAAATTAGTTGTGTCAGAAGAAGATGTAAGAAAGGCTTATCATCGTGCTATGGACTCTATGAGCCGGCTAAATCGTATTGCAGCTAGATTGATGCACAAATATAATGCCCACGGTTCAACTGATGTCACTGGATTTGGTCTTCTTGGCCATGCTCAAAATCTTGCTTCTCATCAGAAAAATGAAGTTTCATTTGTTATTCACAACTTACCAGTGATAGCCAAAATGGCAGCTGTTGCTAAGGCTTGCGGAAACATGTTCCAACTCTTACAGGGTCATGCACCTGAGACATCCGGAGGACTTTTAATCTGTTTGCCACGTGAGCAAGCTGCAGCATACTGTAAGGATATTGAGAAGCAAGAGGGATACCAGGCATGGATTATTGGTATCGTTGAAAAGGGCAACCGTACAGCTAGAATTATTGACAAACCTCGAGTTATTGAAGTGCCAGCTAAAGATTAAGCAGTTTATGCATAATTAAGACATTATTACACTATAGTTAAAAATTTTAATTACTGATAAAATCTTAAATTTACAAACACTTTTTAAAGTTATGTATATAACTATCATTTTATTTCAATTTAATAAATACCATGTTGTTATGAGACAGAGTAACAATCGGGTGGGATTTCTTATTCATTTACAATCTTGAAAAACTAGCAATCTTTTCTAGTGACTTGGTGTATGTGTATAAGTAAGATATTACTATTAAATGTAAGAAAAAGATTCCATTAGGTATCCCTAAAAAATACAATGTTGTTTGCAGCTTGTGAATTGATTCTGCAAATTCTGATATAAGTATAATTGACTAGAATTAAAATATTTTTCATTCATATGTAGTTTTATTTGAGTTAACCCAATGTAATGAACATAAATGTGACTTAACTTGTTAATTGAAAAGTTTTGATCCTTTTAAGTGACAATTTTATTTCTTAAAATAAGCCCCCTTTATGTTGATAGCAAAAACTATTTATTCTCAGATCACCAATAAAACAAGTATATATGTGTATATTAAATATATTTATGTTTTGTTATATAGATAACCAGTTGCCTGAACTCATCTACAACTTTTTTATAATAATGATAAGAAATCAAGTTATATAAAAACTAGTTTCACATTAGTTTACCTAAACAGATGTACTATTGAAGTTGACGAGAAATGTATGTGCTCATTAATTATATTAGGTGATGACAAGATTTACTCAATATTCATAATGATAATACCTCAGTCACACAATTTAGAATGATTGAAATATTAACTGGCACTTTTGAGCCAAAACAGTACATAGCTACTCATGTTACATTTTTTAAAATTTACAAACAAATATATGAAAGAAATTACTAACATTATAATAAAAACTTACAACTTGCCCATTCATTGAGTGCAGTTTTCATTAAAAGTATTGAACACATTTCTACACAGTAGTACCCAGCAATGTAACTTGCTCCGAGGTGAAAGGTAAAATATTAACATGGAATGGCTAACTATGCTTTTATGATTAAAGTCAATCTTATATATAAAAGTTAATTGCACAGAATGTTCAAGCTAATAAGAAAAATAATATTTGCAATCAGCAAAATAATAATGTCATAAGTAAATGTTACTTGCATGCATAATCAAATTTAAAAGATAATTAAAGCTCCCAAAAACATAGTACCAGTTTGTTTCAACAATTATTGTATAATTCAATCTAAAAATGTGGCATACAAATGTAATTATAAAATGGCCATACACTTTATAAAGTCTGTAACTCAAGCACAAGGTAAGTTATGTGAGATACATTCATTTTCAGTTGAGGGGTGAGTTGAGACATGGCCTTTTGCGTGGTCTGCTTTCATCACCATTTTGTTCTATATGGCTCTGATCTCTTTTTTTGGGTGATGTGTTGTTCTGAAATTAAATGGTTTTGAAATTTATTTAAGGTTAGAAAATATCTGTCATAAAAATAAATAAATATAAATAGTATTTCATTCAGGTATTTTTTAATAATAGGTCGCCATACCTTTTTCTCCCATTGTTGGTGTAGATATCTTAATAAGATGTTTGTTTTTTCGGTTACAATAACTGTAAGTGTTAAATAGAAACATTTTAAATGTGTAACACATACTTTAACACAAGATATTATGCTTAAAAATATGATTTAAATTCTTATTGGACTTTATAGAAGCGTATACTCAACTTTGTTCAGAAGGTATATCTTTGGTGGGCAGGTAAATTGAAGGTCTTTTGGAACAGTTTCTTATACCGTGATCGGTATTAAATAATGTGAAATTATGCTCGTCGTAAGACGGTAGATCTTTCAAGAATTCCATAACCGACTGCAATAACAAACCAACATTTAATTTAGGTAATGCACGAAAATAATGCACCATTGAAATGTGTTCATTAAAACATATTTTACACTAAAACTACATAAGTATTACCATTATGACACAATACAGGCGTTTTTCAGGATTGAAATTTCAATTGAAACTACTTTTCTGGAATCATAAACGATAAATAAATCCAAAAATAAAGAAACACGAATGGCTCACAGAGACAAACCAGATGAGAATGACATTTGGAAATGTTGCCTCTTTTTTGTTATTTACTAATGCTTTGCGTTTATGAACCAAACACCGACTAGATATATAAAGTTCACGGAATATTTAAAAAATACTCGTCTTAATTTTAAAAAATGATTTGTAGACATTTCCCATTTCCCAATTAATATTTAATAAAATATTCGGTCAAATAATTGGTTTGAAATTTTACTATTGTATAAAAAAGGAAATTTAAATTTAGAACTAAACTTAAATTTGGAGGTCTTTACAAAACATTTTATTCTTAACGAGAAACTTCCCCTAACTCTATCTAAGACTAAAGAGTTATTTCAGACTATGTATAGTTTAGTCAATTCTAACTTTAGTCGGTTATACAATCCTGGCGGAAAACAAAATGCCTTATGTGATATTAAAAGATTATTAACATCCAGGGATCCGACTGCCCAAAATAAAGCATGTGGCTACCTTTTAGAAGTAATTAATAGATATGACGTTAACAGTTCCGAGAGAAGACGTATGATCAATTATTTACTAGATAATGATATTACTGTGTTTTTGTGTGAAGCAACTTCGAATTTAGACTTTTCTCTATTTCGGTAAGTTCTTCGAAAATTATCAATACGACTTAGTTTATACAATAAAGTTTGATTGTTGTATGCAATATAAATTACCTTTATCAAAATAAAACTGGATGTAACTAAAAAAAAATCGTAGATCAGTGTCTGATTGCATACGTCTTATTTGGCGGGAAAAACGGTTCTTCGTTGAGGAGCATGCAGCAATCTCATTGGCGGCCGTTGTCCGTGCTTTAACACATTACACGGCCACCGACGCCTTCAGAGCTATTGACACTTGCTTACATTTTACATGCGACTTATTAAATGGGTCAGTGAAAGTCATAATAACTATATTAATAAACTAAAGAAGTATGTAAGTAATGGCAAATCTAATCTACAGAATTACATTTCACGAGACAACATCACCGCTCTCCCATCAAAGCGCTTACAGCGCTGAACAACTTTTATTTAGTTTCATGAACCTATCAAGTCGAATCTGTAATAAAGAAGGCACGGTTCTGTGCAGTGCTTTAGTACTACATGCCCTTATATCGTACCAACCAGAGGACTTAGACCTTAGAGGAAATGTTATTAGTTCGTTAGTAGAAACCTTAGAAAAATGGTTTGATTTACTATTTGGAGTTTTAAATCATACTGTACTAGTAGGGGACAGCGGAAATCTTGGCATGCTTTTTGTAATATCCTGCCAACTTGGAATAGATTCTATAAAGTAAGTTAGACAATACTTTTTTATTTTTAAAGGAAACTACAATTAGTCTATCATTTAAGCGGTGTTATAAAGGAATTCTTCTTTTATAAATACAGATTAATATTCTTATTTTAAGAATTAAAAAAAAAAACGTTCAAAATACATATCTATTAAATAAAATAGAAATGTTAACAAACTGAAAAAGAACCATAACATAATGAAATATCTATTAATTATTTTAGGCTTATAACTGTTCTCGAAAAAGGTAAGGAGCCTACGAAATTGGTGCAAAAAATATTAATCGATCAGCAGGAAGCTAATTTGATAGAACAATGTTCTATAAAAATTAAATGTTGCGTTCAGAAACATATAAACGATATCGTAAATTTCGTGAAGGTAATTCATAATTATGTTTTATCCCATAAAATAAATATAAAAATAAAAATAGCTACTGTTCTTGTCATTAGGTAACAGTACATTGGAATTAAGACGTTCATGTTTATGTTATTTCATATTAAATATGAATAATTCTAAAGACACTCATTAGAATTAAGCGAATAAACAAATTTGGTTGTGTCATTATGGCTTATCATGACACTATCATATTTGATTTAAATCGCTCGTATTATATTATTATATTTAATTGTAATTAAGAAAAAAAAGCCGTTTAATTTTAAAATTATTAAAAGTTTATTTTGTACTATAGGAATATCAAGAAGTCATAACTAGCGAGGAATACGGCATATTTTTAAAGTTTCTTTTTATATTTATGAACGAGAACGCTAAAACAAATGTGCTATATGACCTCTGTGACGGTTTACTTTCAAAAGGATATTTAGCGATGTTGCCACAAGCACAGATTAAAAGGTTCGTTATTTTTTTATTGAAAACATTCATAGGTACTTTTAAAAAAATATTTTTTTTTTCTCAGAAACGACGTAACTGTACGAAAAATAAGTACTCTCGTTTTGGGTGAAATTCTAAAAGTTTTAGCCGAAAAATATTTATATGTAAAAGACAATAGCAGTGCTGTGGCGTGTGTCAATGATATCAACGTGAGATCGTTGTACATTGTATGACAAACTAAATGATTTAAATATATATAAGAAATTATTTTTATATAAATAATGTTACAGTTAGGTTTAGTAGAGTTACAATACGGAGTGGAAAAACCCCAGGACATTGGCAGACAGCTTCAGAAAAATCAACCGTACAGTCTATTGATCTATATATATTTCTTCTGTCAATCATCTGACAAGTAAATATTTAAAGAAATCCACATCATGACTTCAAGCTAATATTCATTGAACAATGTGTCTTAATTATATCGCATAATTTTAGTCCGAGCGTCGTAACGGCGCCGCTTCTGCCGTATCTCATAGAACACATACTAAGGAATCCGTCTAATTCTAAACCACCGGGCTATATTATAAAAGCTTTATGGCTTGTTTTCGCTGTACATATGTATTTTTAACATTACTACGTATTAAACATTTGTTCATTATAAGAACAATGGAGTAAAATATTATCGGCTATCTGTTTAGATGTCAACATTATCTAACGGGTCGTTAGATTCCCTCGACCAAAGAGTGTATCTAGAGAAGGCCACGGAGCGTCTTTTGTCTTTCTTACATCCAGAACCGAGAATGTATTACACACACAACCCAGCTATTCTGTTTTGGACCTTCACGTCTTTGAGAATACCTAACAATTTTAAATTAGTTGTCGTAAGTAGTATATAATGTTGCGATTTCTTTGTCCCCCCTGTCATTATTTATGTTTGCTTTCTATACGCTATCCACCGATTCCGCTCACAGTTAGCTCTGATGGAGTATTTTACTTATATAAAAATCTTCATCAAATCAATGCAACAGTTTTACTTAGTTATAAAATGTGTCTCTGCTTAAGTTTCATTCCCACAACATTCAAAATAATTTGATAGGAGTTCATAAAACATATTGCAGTTGTCCGAATGGTTTAAAACAGAAAGTTCCTTACCCGAGGATATAGCTAAGGAAAGGTTAGTTTGGGAATTGGTTTTGAACGTGATAATTCAAAGTAAGGACAGGACGGTATCGGCGAACTGTATGGAGGCGCTGAACATCATTATGGAAGACGGAAATGATGCTGACAAAGAAGAATTTGCATCCCTGACCTGGGGATTACTTCCCGAGGTCTTATCGAAAGCCCTGATAGATTCTCATGATGCACTACTAGGTAATAAACATGATATCAAATTCAATGAATAGCTTCGTGCAACACACGAACCGATTGTGATAGGTTTGTCTATATTTATTATTTGCAATCAAAAAGTTTGTATATATTTCCATATACATCAGACACAAACATCACCTATATCCTCGACATTGCTACGTCACATCCGCCGACTCATATCGAACAGTCGATATGTATAAAAGTGGCTGTTTTCATCACGACCCTCTTCACTAAGTCAATAACTGACATAGATTTTAAGGCTCGGTATGATTATGAGTACGTCTGTTTGAAACTGTGCTTGATACTGCTGGGAATGTCCAAGGAGGAAAGCGATAGTAAAGGTATCTTACACGATTTAATATATACATATATTTGTAATTTTTAATATACAATTCTACATATATATATATATGTAGACATATATTTAACAGATCAATCTCTTCAGTTGCAAAACCAAGCGACATAATTGCCTTAATATATGTCATAATTTGTCATCGGATTTTGTCTGTGTTTTAAATATGCATATATTCTCATTGCCTTTGATAAAATTAATTAATTAATTAAAACAATGAATCTGCGATACCTATTACAGTATCAGTGATTTATTTAAAAAAATATTATTTAAAATCTTAGTTAGTCGTTAAAAATAACTACAGTTGCTGCATGAGGTATATATATATATATAATTGTTTTATATTTATTTTAGTATCACTAACATATATAAATCGCGAGGGATTTCTCTCGCGCGTCTTGTCTTCTATCGGGAGCTCAGACGATGGCGTCTCATACGCGGCCGTAGAACTACTGACTTACATAGTATATAACTTTACCAAGAATAAGTATCAAGTAAGCATATCATATACTGAGTCTAGCGAATGTAATGATTAAGAATTTTTATAGGATTTTATTTCGTATTAACCGATAACATCCAAACATAAAAATAGATAAAACGCTTTGAATTTTCTAATGGCTTAAAGAATATTTAGAAGTACTTACGATTAGAGCTTGTGTTGTCTGAAAATTCCCTTTTCCGTCTATTTGAAAGCCGGCTGAGTGCTGTAGAGTCTAGACTCTAGACGATAATTTGCGTTTGTTGAATATGTTGTAAATGAAACTAATATGTTTGGATCACTAGCTTATTTTATTATTTTTAAATAACAACACACTACCGACGTTTCGGTGACTTTGCGGCAGCCGTGACCACGGACGGACGAGATGTGAGTATGTCGCAGAACGAAAGAAAAATACTTTAAATAATAAACTTGGCCTTAGCGTTTAAGCTCAATTAGAATCTTGTTTCATAGACGTACTTCATACGTTTATGTATAAATATTTTCTCTTAGTTTCATAACATATTTTCCAGCCGACGTCGGTTCTAGAAATACGAGCAGATGTCATAATAAGTTACCTGCGTCAGGATCGTGACGAGGACCGCTCGGCGTCCTTGTTACAATTGCTTTATATGATCTTCAACTCCGGCGGCGAGGCGCCGCTAAGTCTCAATTATAATTTCTATGCGAATCCTTCGGAAAACCTTCACTACAACGGCTTGCGAGCATTAATGTTCAGAGTACAAATGACGCTCTGCAGTAGAGTTAGTGCAAGAATTTATAATTTTATTTTTTTTATAACAAAATCTACTGTTTAATAGCTTTTCCTTACAGGACTCTAAAAACCAATCACCAACCGGATGGAAGACTCTCAGCTCAATTTTCAAATACGCTATCTCATACAAAAACGATCCCAAGCTAGTGGCAACCCTAACATCTCAGCCGTGGACACACACGCTCATTAGGTTCCAGCTAACGCAGAACATAACACAAGAATTCCTAACATTCACACTAAACTGGTTGACACTAATCAAAATAACAATACGGAAAAATACACACCTTACCAACTATTGTATATCTAAACATAGCCTTATATATCGAACCTTAAGTCTATTGAAGAACAATTTGAACGGTGATGATTTAAAGGAAGCTAAGAATGAGGTTTTAGTTATTGTTAATGATATAATAGAAAGCGGCCGAGGTGGACGCTGAATGTGGAGTAGAATTATTTGATGAAAACCTTTCCCTCTAACAGACACCGATCGATCGATAAACACATCGGAAGTTCATACGGAAGTCATTAATTCCCCAAACCATTGTATAATACGAAAACGTATTAATTTGTTTCCTCGTGTTACAACGCTCGTTCGTAACACATCATAATTTGTTACTCGTAACAAATTAAAGTTAATTATTATTTTTTTTTAATTTTTATCCAATAAAAATGCTTTCTGTTTATTTAAAAAAAAAATTCTAGAATAAATTCAAGAACGGCTAGGTTTTTGATATTCTAATTAATTAAATTATTAATATTTTCCTAAATTATACCTATATGCACGGTTAGTGCATTAAGGTCTAACTGGTAAGCTATTTGTATACAGTGTCCCAATAAGCGCGAGTTCAAATCAAGCTCGTATGAAGGCATTTTTAAATATAAATACTTTACAATCATTTAACTTCCCGTTGTAAGCTCAATATGGCTTAAAGTGGAATATAGCAATCAGTGAGCTTTATTTGTCAAAAGTTCTAAGGACATTTCATTAGCAAACAATGCGTCAGTGTAACGACTCTAGTTTTTCCTACGTCGTCATAGTTTTTATTTCATAAATTCCATAATAGGCCATTGAATGAAAAACGCTAAACGGTAAGTGTGGAGTGTGAGTATACAACATGTTATAAGAATGCATTTGAATCTAAATCATAACAATATGACTAAAGAACTTTCTATTTCATCGATTGCCCAAAAAAATTCCGGAACCACTTTCCATACATTTTACATTCCAAGGGACGAGAGAAATTATAGCATCACGCATCCATATACAAAGGATACCTGTAATGAATAGAAATGAGCCTGAACGATGTATTATATATAATAATTTATTGTATTGCCGGCGTTTTCTTACTTATTAACATATATAGTGTAGTTGGTTTAGCCTCTCTTCTCCTTTACTGTGTAGTAGGTCGCGTATTTTGTACGTACCTTAAAGAGCATCCAGTCTGACATGGCATTATTATGCTTTTTTAAGTAATATATACATAAACAAAAAGAGGAAGTAAGAGAGAGAGAGAGACAGAGGCGAAAGTTATTTAAATATTAAAAACTATACAATTTTCAAACTTCATTATCATAGATTGTACCTAATTATATGTCAAAAATAGAAAATTATCCATTTTCGATAAATACTACATAAGTATACGTCATGTTTTAAAAATTCATAAAATTTAAACTGCATCTGTCCTTACCTTTAAAAAAAGATGAAATACGTAATTAAATTGCAACAGAACTATTTTAAAGCGTTTGTATATAAAAAGAAACCACTTAAATAAAGTATAACTTCACAAATTAAATCTTCTTCGCTTTATTTAGCCGTTATTATATTTAATTAAAAACTTATTATTAAATTATTATATTTAATTAAAAACTGAAATCAAAGAAACTTAATAAGTATGATTGAAAATAATAAACGTTAATAAAAGCGTAGTTTCTAAACGTGGACGTGATTCCTTGTTCAAATACCATCAAGTGCCACCACCACTATGGTGAGTTCACAACAACCGAGTCTCAGACGCCGGCTGGCATTGCAACGGTGAGTGCGCGGGTGTTGTGACAGTTATGATAACGTGTGTACGCAGCTTTATATTGTGATCACAGGAGTAGCCGTCTTAAAATGTTCGGTAAGTTTTATACGGTACTGCATCAGTCATAGCATAGTAGCATTCTGTATATAACTGTCTTAAATATAAAATAAATCTTTATGATTTTCTCTATTAGTATATTAAATAATATTTAATACTTTGGACTTCTATTTTGTTCACTTAGTCCTAATTTCTAGAGTCAATATTATTCGCTGAAAAGTTCATACAGTTAGTCCCCACGAAATATATTTTTAAACGCTACCAATATTCAAATAATATTATTACAAAAAATGGATATTTATTAATTTATCACTTTGTTACCAAACCTAGGATAATTAATTGTTTAGTTTTTCGATATGTATCAGAAACAGTATAGATAGACATCTTCAGTCAAAGCAAAATATCCGTTAGTAATTATCAGTGCGTCCCGAGATAAGTATAATGTAGAACTTACGGGTATTTACGAGTTTTATGAAATAAAAACGCTATAATTATCTACAACAAAGATGTTCTACATTTGATCATAATTTTAATATGAATAAAATGATTTAAATGAGAAGATAACTTATCTAAAAAGCGAGAACAATTTATGTATGATACATATTTATTTGTTTCAAACTCTAACAAAGCTAAATAGAAAATATCAATAAAGTAATTTTATGTGAATAAGAACTCAGCCTTTTTTTAGTTTTTCTTCCAATCCAGATACATTAAACATGTTTTATAGAAATGTAACGTATAGCAAATGAGCGAGCACTCCACCAAGTCAAGTTTTTGCAACGCTTGCAGTTTCTAAATGATTATTTACGAAATAAATACATTTATATTTTAACGATGCAATATATAATTGTTAGACGGATGATACTTTGGATTGGTTACGTATTTACTTATAAATTTCATACACAAAAGTGAAAATTATATGCCTTATAAAGTTTATGGTATTTAGGTATATGAAATTGTATGCTTACACCAAGTTTGCATGACAAAAAGTTGACAGTTGTTCAATTATATATCTCCGTACATTATCAATCTAGATTATAATTGAGAAACGTGAGACGCTTAGTCTGTAGTGTGACGAATGACGATGGAAACTCGTCCTAAGCGTACACTTAGCTGCAGTGGTTCAAAAATAAAATGTTAATATAAGAATCAATTTGTTATTATTAAGAACGATGCAATAGACATGTGAGAATATTTTACTATAAAAACTATTTGTAAGGCTTAAGCAAATCCGTGGGAAGGTATTACTAAATCATGTTATATAAGAATTGATTTATAATTAATTACGAAATACAGAACATTCGATCTAAAATTGGTATAAAATGATTAGGAATTAAAAAACTTGTACATTTTTATGACTGCCTTTGAAAAAGTCAATATATATAACGTTTATACTACATATACATGTAATAGAATTTAAACTATGAATTTTATAGTTTAACGGAGAGGTGATGGTCCAGGAAACTCGCTGCAGCAGCTCGAGTGGAACAAGCTCGTGTGATAGCGCTATGCACACAGGTTACATGTACGGAACTAATTTAGACTAGAATTAGGATGGACTGATTTGATATATGTAGTACACGGAAGAATTTTGCATGTTATTTTCAGACTTTAATGTGTTCAGTAAAACGAGTACGTTAACAAAAGGAAAAAACCAGTACATATATAATTGTATACAATTATTATATTGTATATGGTATTCAACATGATATTTAAGCAGGAGTTAAAACTCGTGTCTGAACAGAGCTTTCCCATCGTGAGAATTTACAACAAAGGCTGAAGTAGCCCCCGAGTCATGTTTTTCCTTCAAATTGTCATTCAAAGTTTTAATTCAATGGTTTTCCGCACTATACGACTTTCTAATCGCATGGGAACATTGATATCATTAGTTAGGGCGATTTAAGTAATCAGATTGTACCTGCATATGATACGTTTATCGTATGATTTACTTTATCAATAAGTAAATAAGTTTAATTACCATTCCTCCTTCAAGATTCGTTTATTGGGTTAACTTTTTAAAATAACTTCTATATGTCTTTAGTTCGAATTTAATACAATATGCTGAGATGATCGCAATTTGACACAGATTTTCTTCAGATCTTAAATTACTAGGAGTATTTTGTCGCTTATGTAAATTTTGCTGTTCTATCAGTCATCAGTCAGTTACATGATATTATTTAGTTAGAGCTGTAATCCGTGAGACCAGCATAAATTAAAAAGAACAAAACTTATATTTTTTGCATAAACTACGCGTACTTTATTTTTGTAAAAACTACATACTTCCGACGTTTCGATTACTTTTCAGCAACCCACAACCGTGATCACAGACAGACGAGATCTCGCCTGTAGCTTCTACAAAAGTAAAGCACGCGTAGTTTATCCGAAAAATATTAGTTTCATTTAAATTAATAAAACTCGTAAAAATATAAGAACTCATAAAAAAAGCAAATTTCAAGTTCTACCTGAAAGTGAACTTGTAATCCAATGAGTTTTTTTCTGCTAACCCGCTTAACCACAATAAGCTATACAATAACTGGGTAACAAACAATATGGCTTTGCAACATCATCACCAGAACCCCTCCTTTCCTTATGATTTTAACCAACCAATACATTAGATTTTGCAATACTGGACTAGAGCTTCTGCATTTACGAATCCGGTTGACATATGATCATTTATTTTTTACAACCTGCACATTAGTGATAAATTTTATCATCATTGCCAACGAGATCTGTAATCCACGGTATTGTGTTAAAACGTCGCTCTATTAAATATTATCTCCTTGCGGCTTCCTTCATGAGAAGGGCACTTTATATTCAGGAAGACAAAATTGTTTTGTCAATAACAGTAATACCATCCGGACGAGTCATAAAAAGGTTCAGGCAGAAGATTGTAGACACAAGAAAATATTCTGGCATTCTCATATATCAATCAATGAAGACATTTTGACATCAATCGTTTATAATAGACCTTACAACAAACACAATTCTTTAGTTTGCTACACAGCATTTAAATTGGTAAATGCGACATTCCTTATATATCTCTTACAAATAACAAAACACCGTGATTTGATTTTCATGTATTTTTTCACAAACACTTAAAAAATATATACTATATCTAGTCACAACCCTTGCATACATTAGTCTTGGTATATTTTCACTTTCACGGCTCTCGAACAGCGTGTGCCATACATCTAAGTTCCGATGTTAATCAGACCGAATAAAATATCCCGTTTTTGGCAGGTAATTACAATTAACTTTCTACAATAATGCCTTACCTAAATCGGTAAAGTTTTGTAACGTTTATGACAATCCTTTACGACTCGTACCAAATTTGGTGTGTGAATTGAAAGATGATGCAATTTTATGATCGATTATTGTCTATGTGGTATTGCGTTGTTATTGTTTCTCTGTTGCAACATATGTTAAAGTAGTCATAATAAGTACGAGAGTTAAAAAGCTACGCTTTCTTTTAAACGACATATATTGTTTTATTTTCTACCAAATACTAAGTCCTGGTTTTAGACAATGATATGGGAAATTTAATAACATTACAACGACGTTCGTAAAACCAAAGACGAAGTATAGCTTTTTAACTTAAATTTCTAACTATCAATGGACTAAGTACGTCCAAACGGTTTTACATATTTCATATAGAGTTGTCAATCAATATATTATTATATGGTATTGAATAAAAAATAAATGAGGCTACGAAAGTAAGAACAAGTTTAATGGATTTTTTTCATATAATAAACGAGTACAGTTATGAATGTTATAATCTTAGTACGATGTTGCATCGTCACTTAAACAGACAGTTTCAAAATTTTTTATTTGTAGACCCACGAATACATTTGCATAGCCGACGATTTTTATTATTATTGAAAAACTTAAATTATATGAATATTTCTACGTTACCAAATCGGACTGAAGCCATTTTTATATTATAAGCCAAAAATGAATCTACTATAGAAATTAAACCTGACATTTATCAACTTTGAGATTAATTTTAATATTAGAGGAAACTGTACTTCTTTAAAAAAGGCCTTTTTGTTAGACATTGTATAATAAGTTGTATCGTAATTCATATACATATATAATTCCACAAAAAATTATATATTTTTATTTTTAATGATAATACAAACAAATTCATGGTTTTAATACTTACCTATTTATTAATTATCACGGTTTAATTTCGTGCAATCATCCATAGAATCAATAAAAATAAAGAAAGTGTTGTCTGTGAGGGGGGCGCTGCAAAGTCATCACGTTGCCATGGAAAGTGACCGCGGAAGGTCACGGGCGGTGAATGGTAATGAACCACCAGCGTCCGAGGAATAATGATCACCATTGTTTACTTTTTGAATGAACACGAGAAAGTAATTTTCACGAAGATGACTTCACGAAATTAATCGTAATGAATCCGTTTGTCGAACAATACAATAAAAAAATATTGAGTTACTAAGTACTTTTATGGGAAAGCTTAACTGTATTGGTTGCGAACCATCAAATAAAATTATTTTCAAGAAGATAAAATATTATTTTTTGTTATAGTAAATGTATAAGGTTGTATGAAACATGTTGAACACTAAAAAGCCTAAAGCATTCGAAGGGGGGGGGGCATTGTGAAAAAACGAATCAAACCTACCTTATTACGAATTTTTTAAAGACAAAGATCATATTATAATAATCACGGAACATAATTTTGAGTTTACTAACAAAACCTTTCTAAGCATTTATTGCCTATTACCCAACGTTTTAATTATTATTATTGGAACAAAACACTCTCAATTGGCTCCCACAGCCCGGCTCATCTTTTTACGTCCATGAAAGCCTGATGTTACGTATTATTACAATACAATCGATGGAATGTGGGAACATTTTTCGTAGGTCATTGATCTTTAAACAGTATCACCAATAAGGATATACATATTATAAATGCGACCTCTTTTGAGAATTAGTCGTCTTAAATTAAAATTGTAGATTCGTCTTAATGAAACTTTAAACTTATGTAGCTTATGATTCAGAATAACGTATAGGATGAAGTAGAAAGTGTGTTCGTCGAAGATTTTTATTTGTTCTTATGAATACATACATACCTAAAGTAGTCCAGAGATAATAATTACCGTGAGTAATTTCCTAACTTGAATACTTTATGGTAAAGTATTAAAGATAGGAAACTTGTGACTAGTATCAGTTGGAAAACGCGTCGTGTCTGTGACACAGAGAGACGTAAAAATTGTAATAAAAACAATAAAATATGTAACAGGAGAAAATGTTACAGACATTACTTATGTCAGTAAAACAGCTAATTTCTTTATATAACACTAGCGTGTTTTAAAAAAATTTAGTATTAACAGACACGGTCAGTGGGTGAATAGTAATTATACACGGAACTCTCTTTGAGTAAACTTAGCACTCGTTATACTTAGTTTACTGAAGACTCTTTAAATAGTTTAATGTGTAAATAATTCAATGAATAGAAGATGATCATTTACAGTTACACTTTCATTTGGTCACTGGATTTATACTACGTTTTTATTCACAAAGTTATATAAAATGCAAAAAAAAAAATGCAACACAAAATTTATACTGCATATTAAAATTATGTATTGTATTTTTTATATAAGTTAAAAAATAACTTCTGAACGTGAATTACACACGTCAAAAGCAAACTTTTCTCTTTTTTCCAATATTTAGTTTGAAATACGCTTAATTGTTATATTTTTGAGCCTTGTACAATGGGTGCTAAAATGTATTGGACAATCACTTCGACATATCGACAGGTCTTTTATTTTAAGAAATAACAGTTTGTGTGATAAACTTTACATAGAAATATACAAATAAAATATTCTAAAGAACAAGAATTTCTTCGGTCTGATTATCTGATACATGCACGCCCAATTTGCGAAGCATTGAGACAGAAGTTTCGAAGTTCATACAAAAGAAATAAAAAGATAATTAGATAAAATATTTCAATGCAGTCAAATGAAAGTCAAACTTATTATGAATAAGCAGCAAAAGATAATATTATACATTATAATAATAACGTACATATTTAAACAAGCATTAAATTTCTGATTGAAAACTATCCCATCGAACATTACAACATTATCAGCAAATTGTTTACTTTACATACGAGTATTTAATTGATCGCTTTAAAATATGATTTGTTTAACAATTTTCAACAAGTCTATTTTCGTCACGTTACAGACGAAAATTTGACATAGTTGTATGAAAAAACGTATATCTTTAGTTGTCTTTTACTGGAACACATACGATTCAAATGAAAGTTGTTTCATAAAGGAGACAACATGTATTAAGATTTAACCTAATGAATTACATTTAGTTGTCTTTTAGTGCGAAGACCAATGTAGCGTTTTTTATGATCACATACATACATGTCTATATATAAGTAGGTATACAATTTATTCAGTAAAAGTGATGATTTCTCCCCGTTATTATAATTTTGCATACGATCTCGTTATTCGCTCACTATTAAACTTCTTCGTGACAATTTATTGCATTAGTTTCATAAATTAGAACTTTGTCTAATTCAGTATCATTGTGTTGAATTAAAATTTCATCAATTACTTTATTAACTATATAAATATAACATTCGAGCAGTTTAATATAATGGATGCGGCATTCGGACTTCCTATTTGTAGAGAGGAACTTGGACAGTGGAGGTGAGCGTTTAACGCGCGTTAGATAGGAGCCCC
>DVQP01000082.1:0-36771 GCA_018231745.1 Danaus eresimus
TAATAAAACAAGTTTGTTTTTAGTTCGAGTCTTTTATTTATAGTATGGTTGTAATTTATACGCACAAGTTGCTCATACATGGCACTGGTGTTTACAACTGTCGAAAATCATGAAAACCCTCTTTATAGTCTCAATATCATATTACATGTTTTATTAATACATTTTCAACTTAAATTACATACATAATTACAGTTAGTTCTCGACTTATATTAACGCTTACTCAAATTCATTTCCGTCATCACAATATTTAATACACTGACATTTCTCAGTTACATCGATACTGATATCTATGTTGAAGCTCTCTCGAACATTTGGCTATTGATATTCGATTCAACACTTAGTATATTGCACGCTAACGGGGTTGGTGCGATTAATGAAGTTCATAAGAAAACATATAAATGATAAAAAATTGTGTAATTTTTAAAGACCAACGGTCAATGATATATGCCAGAGTCAAGATATAAAATGGGGCGATGGGATTTATATTATTCTTGTGCAATTTATAGGCCGCTAGAGAAAATCATATAGGCCTTATCTATGAGAGAATGAGATTTAACATTTTATAAAAAAAAGAAAGATAGCATAAAATGTGCGAAGAATGAAACTATGGTACAGATAATATATACTTTTTTGCACCAACCAGATATAATTCAATCTACATAGCGTAATTGGTCATTGATATTGTCACAGAGTATAATACTCGTTCCTTACTTTTCCCGCCTAATAAGTCACAGATGACAAGACCTACAGGGCCTGCTTTGTTTGTTCACCATTCGATGAGATCACAATCATTCATCCGACGTATTCAATACCACACAAGCTGTCAGTAAGTGAAATAAAACACATAAAAAGATTATTCAACAGCATCTTTCGGCACAACCTAAAAATAATAAAAGCAGAGAGACAATAATTAGTTCTGTTAACATGTTTTAATAGGAGTTATAAGTTTTAAATCTTCGTGAATTTATGGCTGGCTGGTTATTATTGTCGTGTTAACTAGTAAGATAAAATTTATGTATGAAATGAAACGTATGTGCCGTACAAGATCGGTACCAATATTACCATACAAATATAATCAGTTTGATAAACTATATAAACTTAATACTAGGTAAATGCTTCGCTTCCATGACTAACAATCAAAAAATAAATTTATATTTTAATAATACATTCATATTTAAATTAAATTACGCGATTCATAACATCATTTTGTAGATTGCTATTCTGCAGTGTAATGACAACATAAAAACGATTAAAATATTGCAATTATATAATTTGATAATTAATTGTTCATAAAAAAAAATATCAAATATTACATATAATCTCAGAATTGTAATAATAATAATACACGAACTAGCTAGCTAGTAAAAACTATCAAAAGCATACAGCCGAGGCGACACTTGTTAAGCTATCGGATAAAATAGTATCAGTCAAAATAATATGAAATAATTATCAGATATTCCACTTTCACACGTACACAATATTAATAAAATGCGTGCCTTTAAGCTCTAGAATGAAATCAGTATCCCTTTACTAATTTCAATTTTATATGAAAATACATTTCGTATTTCAAGTAGTACAGTAATACCTCTGAAGCACTCAGAGACGCGCCGCCGCCTCGCTCCGCCCCCCGAGTACCAACTACCATCACAGAGAATAAGCTGTTTGTAACCGTATCTTTACTACCATAATCTACTATTTTATAACTTTACGCCTAAGAGTTAACTGCCAGTCTTCGATCGCAGATTTTATCGTTACATTTCAAAATATGTATCTAAAGCTATATCTACATAACACTATCCGAAATCGTTTCCGACGAGGCGGAGTGTCCGGGCGTGTACAGACATGGCTAGACATGTCCGGGGCGACGACGGCATCCTTTACAATAAATAACGTCTCTAACGGACGCTCTACTCACTACGGCTACTGGACTGCTATACTTTATATTTAATCAATCTTTAGTTTGTAAAAATATGATCACCTTTCAGCCGTTGCAGCCGTTTTTTTTTTTGTAAACATAATATATTGCTCTATAAGTAGTTTAAACGCTTCGTCCGTGACGTCGTCATAGTCAACAGTAATCGCGGATTACTCCGATTCGATGATGAAGTGAAGGTGATCGCGGGATAGGCACTGTGGCGCTAGCGCGGGGCGCGGTCGGCCGCCGCGGGCCTGCGCTAATGACCCTTGGCTGCCTCTTTGGCTGCCATGATGAGGGGAGTCAGCGAAGCTAGCGGTCGCGCCATTTTTAGGAACGGATGCTGAAAAAATAAGATACATATATATATATATATATATAAATCAAATCTTTCTAATGTTAAAACTTAAATTGAAATTAAAAATTAGTTTGTGTTTACTTTTAATAAGTCAAGTGCGGTCGCTCGACTCTCCACATCGACTTCTAGGCATTGATCGAGGAAGTCTTGGAAAACGGTACTGAGTTTTTCCTTGTCTTTGATGTCGGGCTTCCCATTCGTTGCGATCAAATATAAAGCACGCAGGGGATTCTCGTTCAAGTAAGGAGGTTCGCCTTCAATCATTTCTATAGCCATAATACCTAGTGACCAAACATCTACCTGGAATACGAAAAAAAAAGTTAAAATCGAGTAAACATTATGAACAAATGCTGACGAGATCTAAGATTTACTAAGTAATACAGGATTTTATTAAAATACACACCTTAGGTCCATACTGCTTTCTCGTGACAACTTCTGGCGCCATCCAATATGGAGTACCAACCATTGTCGTTCTTTTATTTTGCTCGGGGGATATTTGAGCACAGAAACCAAAATCGGCTAAAAAAATAACACCAGCTTAATGACAACTTAGCGTACCAGGTCACAGATATTGCTTATTGAACATTAACCAACTATATCTGTAAATATGTGAGACAGAAATTTGTCTTACATGCTCACACACATCATGATGTGTAAAAATGTATGAAAGAAATGTCTATAAAACAGTTATTATTTCTCCTCAAGTCTTAACTACGTCGTCACGAACTACAATTATTGATAATAGCATAAACAAAACCACTTTTTTTTCCAATCAGTTAAACACTTACTTAATTTAACCTGGCCGTCGAGTCCAAGGAGGATGTTATCTGATTTGATGTCCCTGTGTATGACGTGGTTGGTGTGTAGGAAGTGCAGCGCTTGTAGCACCTCGCGACACACGGCTGCAATTTGTCCTTCGTCCATACAAGTTTCAGTCACTACATCGGTTAAAGAACCTCCTGCAAGGTATTCCATAACTACCCACAGCTCCTGTAAACATTTGTGTTTTCTTGGATGTGGCCAATGTACAAGTATTCTATCAGACTATTAGGATATGGTGGACTACATTGTAAGTTTTCATTGTTCTAGATTTCAAAATGTACTATATAATAGTATCCTGTTAGCTTTTCAAAATAGTCAGTAGTGAATTCAAACACTAGAATAAATATTACTATATATCTGTAATACTCTACTCTTTATACATTACTACCTTACTAACTTGCTTTTTTTGGACCAAATTTATATTAAAACTTAAAAAAATTTTGTATAATAAAAAAGCTTATTCTTTCCTATATATGTATATAAAAATATTTTCTGGTAGAATAAAAATATTTTTTTTTCTATAATACTAAACTAAAAGCTGGAACAGTACTAAATTTAGCCAATAGCAGTTATCGCATATAAATTGCTTCATTATAATTTGCTTCACAAAAAAGCTTTAAATATATAAAATATAATTTAATTTAATTCGAAAACCTACCTCATTAACGAGATAGCTGTCGAGATAATTCACAACATTATTGTGTTTGTTCTCCCGCATCACTAGAATCTCGTTGATAATGAGTTCTTTCTTTGGTTGCTGGCCAAGATTCATTTGTTTAATAGCTACTTCCATGCCCGTTGATGTTTCTATTGCAGTATATACTGTGCCAGATGCACTGCAAATGTATTTATATAATGTATCATATGAATTTTGAAAGGTAAAATTAGAAATTATCTGAGGATCGAATTCTTAATTAACTAATATAAAGCTATCTCACCCTTGACCAATTTTCTCCATTTTAGTGTATTTTCTATTAGGGTCTCCGACACTGACTATTGTCCTTAACTTTTCTAATATTTCCTCATCGGTCATCTTCTTTTTCCTTTGCTGCTGTCCTGTTGCTCTTCTATTAATACATAAGTAAATATAAATTATGTTTCAAATGTATGATACAATACTTGTAAATATGAAAATTTTTAGGGTGCATGGATGTATTTTTATGGTTTTGATTAAACTTTCCAAGTAGTTTTCTAAGACATCAGAATAACATATAATTTATTCTGAAATTCGTGTGGGATCAGCACATAACAGTCTTGTTTTGTGTGATAGATATTCATTCATCTCTAAATTCAACCCAAAGATCCACGCAGCCGAAGTTAGGGGCAAAAACTACTAATCAGTAAATATTGTAAAATATTGTGAAATACCCGGTATCGGTTTGAGTTGCTCCATTTGGCGGCGGTGTGGTCTGCGCATGTGTCGTCATCGTGGGCAAGGCGGGCGCGGCGACGGTGGGAGCGGGCGTGGGCGCAGGGTGGGGCGCCAGTGCGGGCGGCGTGTGAGCGCCACTCGATGGGTTCTTGTTGCGATCTAAATTCGTGCCAGTTTCCGATCGACTGCATATCTGAAAAAGGGAGTTCAGGGGAGTTATAATAGTTTAACAGTAGATGAACAAATATATGAATGGCCTATAGTAAAATTGAAAGACAGATTTGTATACAGTAGAATGTAAAGATTTTTAAGAGTAAAAAAAAACATAATCCATAACGCATAAATATATCCACACATTTTGTTACTCAATAAAAAAAATCGTGTATGGCAACAATGTTTATTGAATGATTTCGTTGCCTTCAGTTGGTGGTAATTTCTAAAATGTATGATTTCTATATAATACTAACCGAATGCGTGGTGAGCGCGGGGTGAGGCACGTGCGGCGGTGACACCGGAGCGGGGGTAGGTCGAGGAGGCGGCGCTTCCTCTTCTTCTATGGGCTTTGTGTACTGGAAAGACATCAACAATTTATTTGTTTAAATATTGAAATAAAACGAAGGGACAACATTTATTTTGAGCCATGTAGAGTATGATTTACAAATTGTTGAATTTTGTCATAGAAAGGAGTAAATTACTAACAATACTCTTAGTGCGGTCAGGTCTTGAGGGCGGAGGCGGCGGGGGCTCAGGGTGTTCCGTGTCCGTGGGAGTAGAAGACGAAGGACTACTCGAAGACACACGTGACACAGACGAACCTAATACAAAATGATATGTAAATAGAGGATACGAAGTATTATGTTAATGTTTAATGAATTAATACAAAGGTATTCAAAATTATTCAGGTGACGTACAAGATTTGTATTTAACAATGAATGACATTCCATTTTCGCACATTCTAAAAGGGAACGAATGAATCACTTTTGGTAGTAGGTTTGCTTGTAAGAAACTTTACACAAAAGAAAATAACAAAGATTCTGTGTTGGGGAAGAGACCAAACTAAAATTTACATAAATATACACAAACTTCATTCTTTACATAAAATATATATTTATTTGTTATTATTTTTATAAAATTACCAGAGTGTGTTGTGTGCATCTGTGCTGACGTCATGTACTTGGAGGCCGGAGGCTGCGTCGCGGAGGCGTCGTACCATTTGAGGACGTCGAGTACAGCCTGAGGATTACTCTTCTGTTCCTGTTTGCTGATGTTAGATGCCATCAACAGACGTGCCCACGCCTCCGGCATACCCTTTATAATAAATATTAAAACATTAAATTATTGATATTCTATATAACATATTATGAATGTTAGCTATCATGCATTTACGTGTCTAGTTTATTAACGGATACGGACTACATCATTTAGGTTTGGTGAGAAAATATATTTTTCATTAAGCAAGATAAATATGATGGCATGTCTTATTAGTACTTGCTCTAACATTGAGAGAATAAACATTTGTCATGCTCAAATAACTATGGATGCTTGAATATTTGCATGTCTTAATAAGGCTACAGATAAAAAAAATATACATTGTATTAAGCAATAATTAAATATTTAATTCTTGATAACCTTATAGAATATATAAATTTTAAACTAATTTTCCTATTTTACTTATTTTTTAATATAAAACTTTTATAATAATTACAATTGCATTTATTTTGTTTATTTAAATAAAAAAAATAAGATTCATTAAAAGGCTTTGATGACTTAAAGAATTATTTTTAAGCCGTGATAAACAATAAGAAGTAAAGATAATTAAATGGGATGATTTTGAAGCAACAAATTAATTTTAAAAAAGAAAATGAATATATTTTAATATAGCACACTGCATTTATATATATATAACCTAAGCTATTACTTACTGTCATAGGCAGCTTGAAACAAAAGCGGCAATACAGGGAACTCAATGACATGTTTGGGACACAATACAATTAACTCAATCAGATACCAAACCTCCAACATAAGTAATCCTATCCAATACATTTCTAAATCTAAATACATTTACTTGTTCATTTTATTTGTATACTTTAATATTATCATGCTTCTAAATCAGAACTGACAAAGGAATAAGGTTTTGTTCATATATTTTTATTAATAAGAATCATTTCTAAGTGACATATAAAGATATATATCAAATCCTAATCTACTAGTGGGTTTGTGGTCTGTCATCAATAATCTATAAAACTACCTACATACTCATTACTCTAAATACACTGACTATGTACTATAAAATACTAAATATATCTCTCGTTCTTTTTACTTAGCTCAAAAGTCTTATTGAGTTTAAATTGGGAAATGTTGCCACTTAATTATCCTAAAATATAATATATGTTTGTGGAGTTATAACTATTTTTGAAATATTTTGCATTGTCTTGAAGTTTAAGAAAACCGTAAAATCTATAAGCCTTCTATGAAATATGAGGAAATATAAACATTTTCACTCAGTTTAAATTTCTTAAATATATTTTTCTATCTTACTCAATACCTTTCTAAAGAAATCATACTAATGAGATACCAGTCTGATCAGGGCTTAAAAAATTATAAATATTTTGTCAATTCACTTATCCGAGTGGTCGGTGCAATCATAAACAAAAAAGCAAAGCTTATGCAGAGTATTAAGCCAATAAGCTTGCCTTCACATTGAACAAAAAGCATAAGGTGGCTTTAAAACAATGATTTTAAACATCACTTGGTTATACAAGGTGAAAAACAAGTTCCAGGTGTTCAGTGATAATCACATAGTATGTTGTTCAATATAAATATAATGTTAAGTTTTCATAGATTTCATTAATTAATAAAACTCAAAATGTATCTGAAATGACATGCAGAATACACTTACTGTAAATTCTCCGGTGACAGCATCAAATCCAACATGTACCGTGTGTTCAAAGTTAGTTGGGTAGCTAATATTTGGCTTATTGTCATTATGTGCAGTGCTCTTAGATCCCTTTATTTTAGCTTTCAAAGTTTTCTTTTTTCTATCACCACTGTCATCTGGTTCTGAAAGAATTTATTTAATAAGCATAACAAATCAGTTACAAAATATATATGGCATTCAAAGCAATAAATATGAACTTGAAATCATACTATCCTAATACTATATTTGTATTGTTATCAATGATGCTCTATCAAATAATTATTGATTCATCTGGATTTATTTTTTCAATGTTTTGATTATGAAACAATTCATGTTTACATTCATAATTTGACTGAAAATCCACACTTGAAGATAAAATTTTAATATAAATGTTTGCACTGAGTCATCATGTTTGCAGTTATGGTAACAGATTGAAATACCTTTGGGTAGAGGCCTCATGTCAACAGAAGCGACTGAATCACCCCTGTCGGTGGCCCGGTTGCTCGTCAGGCGTACCGGCGGCGCAGGTGGTTTATCTTCATCGCTCGACATTCTGTTTCCTTACGTATGTCCTATAAGTTAATCCAAATGACAAATGCTCTATCAATTGGCTTGACGAGAAACCATACTTTAATGAACTGAACAACAGTTATTATAACTTCCTCCACTTATAGGTTATACAAAGGCATATATATGAAGTGTTTTTGTTATAATAACATTAAATATTACTCATGGACGCGCCCCGCAAGATTTGCAACTACGACAAAATCATACTCCATGACGACACTACCTTACCTTTAAGATACAGGAAAGTAAATTAGGCACGAATGTCACTCTATTAATTTATTCACATCTCAATTTTCTTTTATAATCAGTTTAAATTTTTACTGAAATTTAAGACAGTTAAAGTTCACAATTCACTCATAAAACGACAGCAGCAATGACTAGAGCCGCCATTTATATTAATCATATACATTGTAACACTCTGTGACGCATACCGTAGTCTGTGCAAAACAATAACACTTAAAGACGTAGACAACTTAAAAAAAACAGTACCTAGTAGGTTTTATTCTTTAATCATCTTAGTTTTTGAAATATATAAGAAGCTAAATAGGTTAATATTGCAAGTCTGCAAAAGACGACTCTTCTGTGCAAAAGTAATGAAAATATATATATGTAGACAATTATTTTTAAAATTTAATATTAAAACTCATTCGGTAATAAATTTACATGAATATTTATATGTACCATTAACTATAAATAATACTATAATATCAAGGATATTAGGAAGAAATTAGTCTTACAATAACTTTGAATTTGTTTTCTGTGGATCATTCATTCATAGCTACATGATACATCTCATGAAATACATTTTGTCATAGTTTGACATATTTTACGATACGGCTACAAATTTTTATTTTTCTTTAGAAATATAAGAAATGACGATGTCATTTTCCTATAATACCTACATCTTTACAACTTTATAGTAATTTTCGTGTTGTATGTTTAAAATCCATTTTTAAAACGTTGAAAAAAACTGTAAATTGCATTAAAATGTTTTGACAATTTCTTTTGAAATAGCAAAATGGACAAAAGTGTGGAGTCAAAGGTATCTAAAACACTTTTTTCATCATTTTTCAGTATTTGAAGGTATAATGTTTATATGATTTTATTTCATTAGGACCAGGATCATAATCCTAAAAAGAGTCCATTTGACGAACTTAGTCGAGAAGACCTCATCACAAAATGTAAAGGCCTTCTTGTGATAGCACAGAAAGCTAAACAATCAAAATCAGGTATGTAACGATTTTATGTTGATATAATTTTATTAAGAACGCAAATAATTTCCATATTTTTCTTTATAGAACTGCAAAATGAGGTGGAACAATACAAAAATCAAGTTCTCTCATGCGAAAAAGAAATAAAATCAAGAGAGGACAATATAAAAACACTACAAGAATTGGTTGATTCTTTAACCGAACAAAAATTAACATTCATTACTGAAATAGACACAGCACAGAGTAAAATTAGAGCTCTAAATAATAAATGTAACATATATGAAGAAGAATTAAATAAACTTAAAACTGAAATAAATGTGAAGGATCAAAATCTTACTTCGGCATCACAACAGCTATCAGACTTTGATAGTAAAATAATATCATTGAAGAGGCAAAACACCAGACTTCTTGAAGAAAATGAACAACTCATCAACCAGCTCACAGAGTTGGAGGCAAGGACTGCAGAGTTTAACAAAATTGGTCTTCAACAACAAGAACAATTAAAAATGTTAGAAGAGAGGGTTAAAAATGGTAAAACAAATATTTTTACTTAAATATCTAATTGGGCTAGTAGGAAACAATTGTTTCTGGTGTTATAGATTACCTGTTACCTGAAAATTTTAAATCTTGTGTTTGTTATTATATCTAAACTTCTGTATACACATTACTTTAGACTCTGGCAGAATGAGTGAAGTAATGACTGGTAATATTTAAGTAAATTCTGATACATGAATGCTGTATTATAATAATAGATAGTGAATTTAAAATATCATATGTGTATAGAAAACCTATAATAAGGATGTAAATGTAATTAATGTGATTTTATAAACTTTTAATATATTTTCAGATGAAATATGTCAAAACAAATTTATTGAATCAAATTATAGTAAGAAACAAGTTATAAGTGAAGAAACAAGTGCAGGTAACAGGGCCATTATTAAAGAATATGAGGTTAAAATTGAGGAACTCAAGACATTGTATGAACAAGAGAAGTCTAAAAAGGAAAAGTGCAACATAAAATTGAGAAGTTACAAAGATAAGATACTTAAATGTGCAACTTGCATACACCAGCTTAAGAATTCAAGGTTCATATTGGCAAAAACTGTTAAAGAATATTCCGAGAGTATCCCGAAATGGCAGAATGAGATCATTAAAGCATCAAATGCACTTGATGCACAAATTAAAGTGTTACATGATGAGAACATATCACTTAAAGAAAAAATTAATGAAAAAGAAAATACTGTGTCATCAATATCTCATCAAACAAACAGTCTCAATGATGAAATATTAAAACTTAATGGTCAAGTTAGTGAATTGAATTCTCAGCTTACTGAATTACAGGCATCACTAACTGAGACTATGAACTTGAATAATAACTTGGTAGAGGAAAACAATGATTTGAAACTAAAAGAAGTTCAATTTGATGATCAAATGGAAGAAAATAGATTATGTAAAGAAAAAATTAATGATTTGTCTAATCAATTATGTGAGGTTACAGCTAAATGTACTGAACTCGATAAAATAAATAAAGAGTTGAAAGGAGATCAATCTAGACAACCAGACAATCATGAAGACAAAGAAGTACTTGAACAGTTCAAACTACAAATAAGAGCATTGGAATCAGAGAAGGCTACTTTAGTTAAAGAGAAATTAAATGTTAAGGATAATTTAGCAGAGCTTGAAAATGCAAATAAGAATTTGAGTGACACCGTCGATCTTATGAATTCACAACTACAAGAGCTTAGAAGCCAACTAGAAAATGTGACATCAGAATATGAAAGGAGCAAAAAAGAGTTCTCTATAAACAAAGAACAGTTAGAGAAGCAAATTACGACGGAAAAGATTTCAATCAACGAACAATACGACAAGTTAAAGAGAGAATACGATAACTTACAAGATCTTAATGGCTTACTGCAAGAGGAAGTTGAGACCCTCAAACTGTCTTTGGAACAACCGAAAGATGATGCAGACAATTTGTCAGATCTGAATGTATCACTTCAAGCTGATATCGTTAAACTGGAGACAAAACTCTCAGCGTACAAGCAGGAGAATTCATCTCTGTTATCCGAAGTAAAGGAAACGCGGAATAAAGTTAAAGAATATGATGGAATCGTCGCCGAATGTGAAGAGATGAAAACAAAACTCGTTGGCTACAAGTCCGAGAACGCAGAGTTGTTGAACGAAATGAAAGAAATAAATCAAGTACTCAAAGAGCGAGGCGAGGCTATATCTAAACTACAGAAGGCTGTGACTGAGATGGAGAAATTAATTGAGACGTTAGAAAAAGATAGAGATAGCGTTAAAGAAGAAAATGAAAACTTACATCAGAAGATTGATTTATTGGAAAATGATCTTAAGAGTGCACAATGTATACAGAGCGATGTTGCCGGAAATGAGAATGAAGTGGAAAATTTACGGAAAACCGTAGAAGAAAGAGATGCAATGATTACCAGTTTGAAGGAAGAAATAGAAAAATTAAAACATCAAAGCTGTAAGTGTATGATAATATTATATTTTACTTCGATTAATACATGGGAATGTTTTCATATAGGCTTTGTTTCAGCTTCAGTTGATTTACCCAATGAGGATATGTCCACGTCGACTATATCGAGAGCCGAAGAACACACGCGCATGAGAGATTTGGATGAATCATTCGAAGATAGGTGAGTAAATATTAATAATTAAAATTCTATAATAATGATATGAAACATACATATATATACATTTTAATGTTATATGGTATCAGATACACAAAACTGAGAATGTTCGCATTGAAACTTAAAATGAAACTCAATGAGACAACGAGTCAGTTGCAAAGTTCAGAGCAAGAGAAGGCCAACTTGAAGAAAATGTTAGCTGACAATAATATGAACCAACAGTCCGAAATCACTATGGACGAAAAAGAAAATGATGTGGCGAAGCTAGAGTCACAAGTACAGAGATTGTCAAGGGATTTAGAGAATTCAGAAAAAGTGAACAAAAAAATTACAGCTCTAGAAGGTACTTCAACTATTTTTATATAAATTCCGCATGATTTATAGTCTGTTAGTGTTATCTCACACAAATATATTTTATTAAGTATTAGATGTCTTAAATACTTTCATTAAATAATCTTTTATTTTTAATAGCGGAGTTGGACGCTAAGAGTCAACAATTAGAATCCGAAATAGAACATCATAAGGCAACGAAGGAGCAGTTGGAAAAAGCTCTCAAAGATGTCAAGAAGAAAAAAGTATTGAGTCTTGAAATGGAAGACTATGAGAGGTCGTTGAAAGAACTCACAACTAAAATGGAAGAAAAGAAAAAAAAGATTGTACAGGTATGTTCACACATAATAGCATATCTTTTGTACCTTTTAAGGGTTATTAAGTTCTCGTGGATTATCTTTATACAAAATTATCTTTATACAAAAAAATTAAATGATTTCGTTTTATAAACAGATGGAGTCAACGATCGATAATCAAGAGGGTACTATAACGTCCATGCAAACACAAATAAAACTGTTACAAGAGCAAATAAAAACTGAAGAAAACCAATGCAGGCTGCTGAAGGAAGAGTTACAACAGGCTGTAGCCGACAGCAAGGATAAGGATCAGCTGTTGAGTGCCAACAAAGATATAATAAATAAACTAATGCAGGATGTAGAGGACGAAAAGAGAAAGAACGAGGAGGCTGACATGGAGATGACGTCAGCACTGAGTGAGAAAGAGAAAGTTATAATACACCTGTCAGAAGAAAAGATAGAACTAGGGAGCAAGATGAAGAAGTTGGAATTCAAATGTTCTGATATAGAAGAGAAATTAAGAATTACGAACATAGAACTGGCTGATCTGAAAACGGAATATGCGAGTTATAAGGTCGGTACAAATATTGTGTATGAGTTAAGATACACACAATACTGATTCATTGGAATACTGTTTGCAGGTACGAGCTCAAGCTGTTCTAAGACAAAACCAGACTGTGGACCACAGTCAAGAGGAGCAGTTTAAAGAAGAGGCCGCCGCTCTCAGAGCTCAAATAGAAACATTAAATCAAAAGATGGCGACACTGCAGTAAGTTTGCTGCGTCCCGAATACAAATATTGCGACGTCATGTTGACAAGCTTAAAAATCCATTAATGACCTAAATTTACCTATTGTGCCTGATAATTATATGGAGTAGGTACCTTTAAATTTAAAAAGTCTCTTATCGTCTTTGGAAAAAAATAATGTGTTTCTGATTAATACACGATCTTAAAAAATATTTATCAGACTAGTTTTCTAGCTATCATGGCAATTCTATATGGAGGCAGAATAACAACGAAATGAAACTTAGTTTACTTTGTTTTACAACGCAGTAAGATATGAATAATGAGCCATCGATACAATGCTGTTTATCAAAACCTCAATTGTCAGAGAGCAGCTAAGTGTGGCGAGTGCAGAAGCAGAGGCTGGGCGCAAACGAGCGGCGGACAGCACAGCGGAACTGTCCCGCTCGCAGCAGAGGAACGCTCGTCTGCACACAGACCTTACACGGCTATCGCAACAGCTGGACGCGGAGCGAGCGCAGCATAAATTACAGGTGACTGTTAATTAATTTAGCCTGTCAAAAATTATAATTTGACATTTGGGAATATTCAAAATTTTTGAACCATAACTAACTCGTTCTAACTCGATTGAGAGACTTGCAAAACAATCAGTTTTGTAAGTCTCTCAATCGGGTTAGTACTTATGTTACTCATTAATAATATTATACTTTTTAGATTTCTACTTTAACACAATGCTACAAAACGCAAATAAGTGATCTCGAATCAAAGCACCAGAAAGACACGGATAGCCTAAAGAAACAGCTGACTCTTTTACAAGAGAATGTTAAATCTGGTAACTCTAACGAGCCGTCGCAAGCTGATAAATATCTGTTACCGGTTATATCGAAGGAGGAGGGAAGTGACACCGAAATGGACATCAACGTCTCACTCATACCGAGAGAGGAGGGGGAGGTGAAATGGCTATATACATTAGGATCACTTGTTATATTTCTCATAAATATAAATAGGAATTAAAAACTAATAGATGATTTGTTAATGTAATTGGATCCTGTTTTGTTTTGATAACATTTTGTATTTGAACTATAATTTAATGACCGTGTCATATTAATATATTTATTTTGTCCTGGTCCTGCACTAGGGTTCGGAGTCAGCTCCGTCGCCGCCACTGTCCAAGTCTATGTTATCGAGCGGCAGACGTTCACCGGTTCCTCTTGATAGACTTCTCGAAGAAGGAGTCCCTGATAATGACTCTCTTGATACTTCTTCTCTTGCTCTGACTATTGAGCAGGAAGTAGTGGATCTGAGGAGAAAAGTCCAAGCTCAACAAGAAAGGTAATTCTTACTCTTCTTGAGATTTGTTTTTTTTATATTTTACTATAAAAATTCAAGTATATTAAATAAATAATTGTCATAATAGTGACGCTGTAAAGTCGAAGAACTTCGAATATTCTTTGTTATCTTATTTCCACAACGTTATGAAGGAGTATTAAATCTGTCTTTGAGTCGAGTTTAATAATTTTATGCCAAAATTATCGGATATCGTCTAAAAAAATTTGTATCTTTTAAAATTGAACAGCATCACAAATAAACATGTGATTATATCTTTAGTTGTGTTTTCTATCAGAATTAAATATTTGACCCTTTATTGTATTCCAGGGTGAAACACGTGACGGTGCTGCTGTCCGAATCCGAGCGTGAGAGAGCTCGTCTGTCTCAGCTAAGTGAGTTGTTAAAAGGTGAACTGCGCCGAGCTAGACCCCCGGCCTCCGCCGCCCATAACACCCAGTACATGAAAAACGTTACACTGAAGGTGAGGCTGCGAGGGGTCAGGTTATGGAAGTCGCAAACAAGTTTATGATTATATATCAAATTTGTTTGTATTATAAGTAATGAAGTATGCCAGTCTATCTAAACTAGAAGAAGTGGTAAAAAGCAACTGGAATGACCAAAAAAAAATACTTCATATAAAATTAATTGTAAAACATAACACACGATAGTCTAAAAAATTAACAACAAAACGTTTTTTTGAAGATAAATTTAATCTATGGGCAATTCTATGTTCAGTTCCTGACTTTACCTCCCGGGGACGAACGATGCCGCCTGGTCCCCGTGTTGCAGAAAATACTAACTCTCTCTACAGACGAAACACAGAAGATACAAGCAGTCGCCAAGGGTTTGATATATTTATTTATTTTGTATGACGCAATTTATTATCACAATCATTATTGTACATTCAGCGATTGTAGGAATAAAGGATAAAATCAATAAATCATGTTTAATGACTATTAATCATTGTATGTAAATGTATTTAACCATTATAGTGTTAAAATACTTGTACTAATTATTAAAGTATCTTGACAATTACGGTATTAGGTAGGTATCATATAATTTAATTAGTCATTAAAAATAATTTCTCAAATCAAACATAATATATACTGAAATAAATAAGTCTGAAATGTAGGTTAGAACCTCCTTTTAAATATTTTTTGTTTTTCTTTTCAGGACAAGATCCGAATCCCGGCAAAGGTTGGGGAAGCTACCTGCCATGGCCGGGAGGAAAATGAAGACAAATAAAAAAAAATACTGCTACGGATTCCGCTTACACACGTTGATATTATTACAAAAGTAACATTTCCAATCTCTTTAACAACATATATTTACAATGTTAAATCTGTAAAATTAGTTTTTTTTTTCTATGAATTCGATAATTTAGTAATATTTCATTATCATGTATAGTATCTGTGATTATTATTATTAACCAATACAATGATCAGTGAATGTTGATACAAATATTAAATGATAGGTTTATATAAAACATATGTATGTATTCCTGCCCTTGAATTTAATGTGATTTGCTAGAGAAAACATCTATCATGCTTCAGTATAACATTGTCAAACAATATTTATTGGGAGAAAGGTATTAAATATGTTATATGTAAAAACGTTTATATATTATTGACTTTTAGGGCCTTCGCACACAGAGCCTTCAGGAATTCACTGTTCAGTTCATTATATATTTGTGTTGTGTTTATAGACTCGGTATATTCTATGGAACTCTGAACTCTTGGCTCTCTGTGCGCGGGCTTTAATAGTATGTTAGGGAATTACTTAGCCATTATTGAGACATCTAACAGCTGTGGTATTTATGAGTATTATTATATAAATTACAAAATTCAATTAATTTTAATCTCAATCATTCCACGGGAAAATCTTTTGTGAATAAAATAACGACCCCATTATATATTATTACTTGATTAATTAAAATTTATTTCATAATTAATTGAAATATTTCGTGACATTTCGATCAGGGCTTATTAATTTAGCGTTAAGTATGATCTATTTATAGTATTGTATAAAAAATATACAGCATTTAAAAGGATGGATTGCATTTTCATTTATTAAAATGTCTTTTTCATGTGATCATTTAGCGGGTTTGCGTTTGGAAGTACCTAATACTTAATAATTAAGAAAATAAGCCGGAAAGCTTAGTGATATAGAATGAGAAGAAAAGTTTGGTTAGGTTAATAGTAATATTACGAAGAAAGAAGCAAAACAAAAACGTTATTAATAATAAAGAAAGTGGAATTTAGTCAAGCGTACAGGAAAAAAAATACTATTTGTATATGATATACACATAATTTACTTATGAATATCGAATACAGACACTCATTTGACTTTTTTACTTAACATACCGCGAAACATTAATGGCGTAATATATAAATCTTGTATTTACATATTATTAATATTAAATAAAAACGAGTTTCTTTTCGGGCAAGTGTTTTTTTTTTGTTCTATCATATTACACTCAAACAAATTCTATACAACTGATCGAGAAATATTTCACAAACTATTTTGCATATAAAGTATTATATTATTATGCCTATTTTCTATTTCATTATTTTTAACTATTTAAAAAAAATCTCGTACACATAAATAATTCATCATAGACTATTTTAAAAGCTAATTTATTTTTTCAAATAAAAAATACGCTTCATTTCCTTTTTCAACTCGATTGATATTTAAATGAATAACGATGATACTTTGTACGATAAAACCAACCAGCTGCGGCCGTCGCCTTAAATGTCTATATTATTAAGAGAAACAAGGAGTTTTAACACAATTGTTTCTTTGAGGGGCCAATCTGATTACATCTTATTAAGAACGCAATAATATTGAAAAAAAATCACATACTAAATAGTGGATTGTATTTAACCGTGAATACATTAATTCTGAACCGATTTTTTTAGCTAACATTCAATTCTGTATCAATTAGTTTTAATATAAACAATTCCGACCAGACGGAATACATCATAACGAATGAAATTAACAAGAGGTTACCAAAATAAGCGATTGTATTATTTTTATTATTATTAATATTATTCAATGGAAAAGTATGTATAAAACAATAACATTACTTTTTATTATCTATTTAATTTTTTTAACTTATATTTAATAACTTATTTGACACATAAAACAAAAATATTTCTTTCTTCATACGCTCTTTCCAAAAGTTATAAAAGAAACTTGTAAGTATCTTTTATATTTTGATTTATTTAAATAAAATTTAATAATTCAGACACTAAAAAGTCTTTATCTTCAATTGTGACGTAAATAGTTTATTAGCATTGTTAAAATATAAATTATAATTATTCTATATTTTTTTTATATTAAGACCTCTTTACTTGTGGATGTGTATCTAATATAGTAAAGGGCTATAGAGTTTTTTTATTGACAATTGTTTATTAAAAGGCCTTAAAATAAGGAAACGTATATCATTATTAGTATATATCGTATAAATATTTTAGTGTCTAAATTAATATTGTGAAGTTGTATCTTATATTATCTATGCTGAAACGAGCACTGGTTTGTCTAATAAAAGAAAGAAGATAATTCGAACATCCGCCTCTTCATACATACTTTTAAATATTAATAAAAAATAATTAAGTTTTTATTAATGTTTTAAATCTTTAAATATCACATCTAATTTAAAAGTACCATATAGGATTATTTTTTAGAAAAGCTATGAGTTTACGGAGAATACAACATTTGCTTTGATTTTATTGATTTCATTTCCCGAGTGAAGTTTCACGGCGCATGCTTGAAAATCGCAAGGAAAATTCGTCACCGCTGCGACGAAGGGTAAGTCTCCCCAAGTTTTTAATAATTATATGGTTTTAAATTGGAATAAGTGTATAAACCCTTCACGTTTATCACTTAAACGTAGCTTGTAATCAAAAATAAGATTTTTTATAACTTTTTCGATTTCTGTTCATATTGCAACCCTACCGGTATACTCCTTGTTTAAATTACGCAATTTGTTGTATTTCTTAAATGAAAAAATAGTTAGTACTAAAAGTATATATAAAGCTGGATGATATAATTGCGTGTTAAATTAAACTTATAATCGAATCAAAATTCATCACTAAAGATATGTGATCGATGTGAAATAAATCATTGCTACTATCACACATGTACAAGCACTTCTTTTACCATACATTTTTGGCTCAGCGTGAATTATTTGATTAGATGTGTTATTAACATTCTAACCCTGTCAATGCATCCATTTTAATACAATTGTCAATGCGATCATTGGTCTGATTTTTGTTATAAAAATCGTTTCTCCGAATGGGCTAAAAGGAGTGTTACGCACAAAATATGGTCTCAGTTTGGACCACGTGCGTCCATACGGATGTAAGTGAACAGTATCGTGCCACGTAGTTGCAACAGCGCACGACAATTTCTAATTCTGCTAGCATGTCATTTGCAATCTATTCCAATATATTTATATATATTCGTTCGCTAAAATTAGCTGAAATGCATTTGCATCGTGCTGATGGATAGGACACACAGTATATCTGTATACTGTTTTATATGTAACATATTTCGAGCGCGCATCTATCACACGTGGATATGACGCGATTGATCCTGTTAAACGTCTTCAGTTTCTGTACTTAACGTGAAAGCATCATGGTGCAACAAAATCAATAGTGACTTGCATTACGTATACCGCGAGAGCTAGCCGTCCGTGTGATCTATATTTGGGTGGAAGGCTGGCTGTATCGACGTCCCGGACGTCCTGCGCAGGCCCGGAGAACTCCCGGAGATTTGCAGCCATTAGTATCGAAGCCTCTCCCAGCGCATTCTAGACTTGTACGGTGCATTATTTTTAATATTGAGTCTGTTTAGTTAGTGTCGTTTTCGCTGATTAAGGTAAGACGGTTGTGGAAAATGTTTGGATTTGTATTTTAAAATATCAGTTTGAATTTTCACTCAGGCTTTTAAATGGAATTTGCAATTTTAGAAATGCTTTTTAAAAATATGTTTAATAACTCCAACCGATACATTAAATACCAATCATTGTATTTTCTAACGGAAATGTTTCATTAATATTATCTTATCGGAATCAAGGTTGATATACTATTAAAAGAAAATAGCGAAAAGGTCGCATTGGTTTCCAGCATCCTGTTCCGGTATGATCGGATTAATTAAAATTTATTTAATTCAATTCCTTTGAGCTTATTTTAATTTGGTTCAATATAACTTCCTGTCTGACGTTCCAATAAGCAATCGTAGATAACGAAGAATAAATCTAAGAGTATTATGTGCATTTTAAAATTCCCATTAGCCGTTTAGAGTGAGTCGTTCCATCCCCACGTCGCTTACACAATAGCATGCGCACAAGAAGATGTTGGAAAGGTCAGCAGTCAGCACGCAAGCAAATCAATCGTATTATATAATTATTATTAATATGTTGGAGATATGATGCATTGGCTGCTACTAATTAAGTTATACCCGCTTTATATGGTTACTTATGAAGTTACATGAAGGAAACTTATTTTAAAAACGCAACGGCCATTGAACGAGGAGTTTTTTTACCGAGATTTGAAAATTAATACTTATCTTAACATAATATTCAAAAAGGAAGATGTTTAAAAAGATTCCGTTTGTTTCTTCTTAGTTCAATACTTATCTGCTGAAATCAGTCTTACTGCGTAAAGATGGGCAAGGAAAAGACGCACATCAACATCGTTGTGATCGGACACGTGGACTCCGGCAAGTCCACTACCACCGGCCATCTGATTTATAAGTGTGGTGGTATCGACAAGCGTACCATCGAGAAGTTTGAGAAGGAGGCGCAGGAGATGGGCAAGGGCTCGTTCAAGTACGCCTGGGTAAGAGACCTTGATTCAAGCCATGAATCTTTTTGAAATAATTAGTGTCTATTGAATTGATCGATCCATCCTTGGTTCTACCAACCAACACAAAATATTGGAAATTATTAACTCGAATACCACTTGGCAAAAAGTAACCGATAGTATGAGTGTGTAGGACTTGTTCAATAAGCCTACGTAATAGGTGCTGGACAAGCTAAAGGCGGAGCGCGAACGCGGCATCACCATTGATATCGCGCTGTGGAAGTTCGAGACTGCCAAGTACTACGTCACCATCATCGACGCACCTGGCCATAGAGACTTCATCAAGAACATGATCACCGGGACCTCGCAGGTAAGTCTTAGATGCACTTACCTGAACTGTGTACAGGGTAACAGGCGAAGGGAAGCAGTCGCTCGTCACGTTATTAATAATGAAACAATACTTTTTTTTTTTACAAAATTATGTATCCTATACTATAGCCAACAAAAAAGCCGCGTTTCGATATAAATACATGGATTTATTGAAAAATTTTGGAGCTTGAACCTGTTTTAGTTTCTCGTACTCTAGCAAAACTTTATTAAGTTGATAAATTGTTTTTGCGAGCTGTGACTGTGGATAGCGATACATGGTTACGTAATAATGTTCAGGCGGACTGCGCCGTGCTGATAGTGGCGGCTGGTACGGGTGAGTTCGAGGCCGGCATCAGCAAGAACGGTCAGACCCGCGAGCACGCGCTGTTAGCCTTCACTCTGGGGGTCAAGCAACTGATCGTGGGCGTAAACAAGATGGACTCCACTGAGCCGCCATACCATGAGGCGAGATACGAGGAGATCAAGAAGGAGGTGTCCTCTTACATCAAGAAGATCGGTAAGGACGGGTCCATGGATCAGTTTGAACGTCAATAATAGAAAACGGATTTTATTCTAAAAAGATTGTCTTATGAATTTTGTGCCTGTGCCTGTAGAGTTACAAGTACGCCTCGTATACAAAATACCTCATAAAATATTCCAAAGCTACAAACACGTAATGCTAGTCGTTTCACAAATAAAATAAAAATAAATCAGGATACAACCCGGCGACCGTGGCGTTCGTGCCCATCTCGGGCTGGCACGGAGACAACATGTTGGAGCCCTCGGACAAGATGCCCTGGTTCAAGGGGTGGACCATTGACCGGAAGGACGGGAAAGTGGAGGGCAAGTGCCTCATTGAGGTCAGCACTTGACACACAGATTAAACATGTCTAGAGATTGAAAGATAAAAATATTGTTTTATATTGCATTTTGTAACCCTTAATGTTTTTATTTATATTTTATAGTTGTTAATGTTTTGGGGTGCTGCTATATTATATTATTTTTTACTAATAAAATTGTTTCGATATGGACAATATATCTCTGGGATTCTAATTATAGACATTTTACACTTAATAGCCAATTAAATGCTATAAGCCTCCCCGTCACTATGTAGGCCCTGGACGCTATCCAGCCTCCGTCTCGTCCCACCGAGAAGCCGCTGCGTCTTCCTCTGCAGGACGTGTACAAGATCGGAGGCATCGGGACAGTGCCCGTAGGACGAGTCGAGACTGGCATACTGAAACCCGGTTAGTTGACGGCCAACGAGAAGAGATAATGTTCAATAACACAATAACATAGACCTGAGCCGAAATGACTTGTGCTTATTGAATTTGTAAAGGATGGCGATAATGTCATAAGATCATTCTGGTTTATCTCCCATTTGATTGATTGTATGTGTCCTGGAATAAAAAAATAGATTTGAGTGTCATTCATTCTCCACCCCCCACCCTTACCCCCAAGTGTATTTGTATACAATGTAAGACGGTACCGTCACGGTGTGATCAGGCATGGTGGTTGTGTTCGCGCCCGCGGCCATCACCACCGAGGTGAAGTCTGTGGAGATGCACCACGAGGCCCTGCAGGAGGCGATGCCTGGGGACAACGTGGGCTTCAACGTGAAGGTAAGGATGAGGAAGGACGAAAGAGGTCTCTGTATGAAGAGTATATCGGCTTTGGAATTTCTTACGACACGTTAAATAGAAAACATTTTGGTACAAGTAAATAGAGTTATTGTATGAATGCTATGGACATTGGGTATGAGATTCTATTTTATTTTTTTGTACTTCAAAGATTTATAGTTTACCTTATATTACCTACGTAGGACTCTTATTTCGATGTTTACTGAAAGGTTTTTTGGTTGTAATGATTTAATTCATGCATTATCAGAACGTGTCGGTAAAGGAGTTGCGTCGCGGCTACGTGGCAGGTGACTCTAAGAACTGCCCGCCCAAGGGTGCTTCGGACTTCACCGCCCAGGTAAAAGTCAAAGCCAAGCTTTTGTTAGGTTACAATATAAAATATCTGCAAAACCACCAGCCACGCGTCCACCGAAAGGTTATCGAACTTGTATTGCGACATCCCCCGACAACATGCCTTGGGAAGGCTTTTTCTCGTGTCACAATAATAATTGCGAAACGATCACAAACGCGACCCGGGCCTAATATTTATAACGATTTAATTTATGTAAAGTATGGCAACACATTTCAAACTCGTTTTGTATATTAAAAACGACAAAATGTTGCGCAACACTCGCCCTCGCCGGGACACTGTACGGTTTATAATGATTTAATAGACACAGAAGCTGTAATCTTACAAAATTTCTGGGGCATTTTGAACACAAAGCATAACATATACATTAGCCAATGTCATTTCATTAGTCCCATTGTTTTACAAAAAATACCATAAAGAAAATTATTTCTTGCGAAATCAATTACTGAGATTTGATCCAAAAAGTCTGTCAACTAGTTTGTCAGCTTCTTGATTTTAAGAAGTTTATTTGACAGCAATGCAATATTTGCTTTGTCACAGGTGATCGTGCTGAACCACCCGGGGCAGATCAGCAACGGCTACACACCGGTCCTGGACTGTCACACCGCTCACATCGCCTGCAAGTTCGCTGAGATCAAGGAGAAGTGCGACCGCCGTACTGGTACAGGCCTCCATCCGACACTAGGGACCTTGAGGTGGGACAATGCGCCACGTGTTTATATACCGCTTGAACGTGATGCACAGGTAAGACGACCGAGGTGGAGCCCAAGTCCATCAAGTCCGGCGACGCGGCCATCGTGACCCTGGTGCCGACCAAGGCGCTGTGTGTGGAGTCGTTCCAGGAGTTCCCGCCGCTGGGACGTTTCGCCGTCCGGGACATGCGTCAGACGGTTGCCGTCGGAGTCATCAAGGTACCCCGGCCTGTCTAGCCCCTACCACGTTTGTGTACTAACCTATTAACAATACATCCGATGACCGCCGACTCCATGTCCTCACCTATGAGCATTCTGTTTCAGAGCGTGACCTTCAAGGAGGTGACTACGGGCAAAATCACCAAGGCCGCCGAGAAGGCCCAGAAGAAAAAATAACTATGGGGCTCTTCAAGTACTAGCCCGCAGCGTCCGACCCAACCCCGCAGCGCTGCGGCCCCCCCTCCCCCCACCCCCGGCGGCCGCGCCGTCCCCCCCCGGTCCCCCCCGCGGCCCCCCAGCCCGTTCGCCTACGGCGTCCCCATTCCCAACGTAGAGTCAGTGTCCCCCCCCAATCGGAGCTTCTTCGCTGGTGACATCGACCCCGGACCCACCTCGTGCATTTATCTCAACAAGATACTCAAGTTTTTTCGTCTTAGTTACGTTTACTTTATAGGTTTATGTCTTTGTGATTATTTTAGAGGTAAGTTACTGGAGAAGTTTGAGTTGCCGTACTTGTTGTCGCGGTTCGTTTTATTTTTCCATCGCAAGGAGTTCAGGAGGAAAGACGACGGCGGCGAATTTAAAATTGAACTTTTAAGCCTTTTAGAAGTTTTGTTGTATGAGACTCTGCTCCTGTATGCCATCATAACTAAATTGCTTAAGATCGTACTGAACATCTCGTCCTTGTTTCTGTTAGATTGGTCGGTGAGTTTTTTATGTAATTTAGTTATGTCTAATTTCTAAGTATAACGTATCATTATTTTTATGAATTGTAACGTCTTGTGTAACTTCTGATAGCTCTTTTGTGTACATTGTGAACTGATTTTAGATTATACGATTCATAACATTGTAGATGAAAAAAATAAGTTATTTTCATAAGATTGATGAAGTGTAAGTACTTAAGTAGGTGATAAACATCAGAGTGTAGGAAATTGGAGCGGCCGTTTGAGAAGCGGCTGCCGGTAGTTGAATTTAGCAGTACTACGTACGTTTAACGATAAAAAGCGTTATGAACGTTTTGGTAGAAATTTGTGGACTTTGTGAAAGGTAACAATTTCTGTTCCTGTAGTTCCTCTTGAAACTGGACTCTGATATTTTGTGACTAAGTTGCCTGCCAAAGGTTTAAAAATTCAATTTAAATTTCCACTATTTTAGAAATTACTAGGTACGGAGAAAACTCAATGTTATAAAGCTAATTGTATCTTTGTAATTTTTTCAATAATTTTTGTAAAGACCTTGATCCTGATAAACCAATAAAGAAGCTACTGGTAATGTGTAGTTTAATTGTAATTCATTCCTCGATATGTACAAAATATTAAAGATGACTGTTTTATAGCCTTTTATATTAATAAAAGAAAGGAAATATCCTAATAATTTCAAAATATTATGAATAACAACCAACCCTGATTGTAAGACAATAAAATTAAACTATGCGATTTTGTAAAATTGTTCCATTTATATGGGTATCTGAAGTTTTTCATTTTATAACATAAAAAACTTAATGACAAAGGCATTTGGTTTCATAATTTTATTTTGACAAAATATTATTGCCTTTTGGAGCACTCTCTGCAGTCGTTGTGTTAACTTATTTTAAACTAAATGAAACCAATATTTTTCGGATAAACTACGCGTGATTAATTTTTTTGTTGAAAAAACTACATTATCCCGAGTTTTCGGTTACTTTACAGCAACCGTGATCACGGGCAGACGAGATGTGGATGTCTCTAATCAAGGAAATCTTTTTTTAATCTTTAGAATTATTTAGTTTTCTCATTAATTTTTTGGGAAATTTTCTGTTTTGTTTGTAATATTATAGATCAAAAAATTTATCACACTGACAGTGAAAAACAGTTAAGTTTAAATAGATTTTTAATTGATTATATTAAAAATGTTAACCATATTTAAGTAAAAGAAAATTGATAAAAAAAAGAAGCTACTTCAAACCCGATAACTTGAATGTATATAACAATCACAAATTTGAATGAAGCTAAAGTATTCTTTAGCTGTTTTGATGTCAAATGTCAATGACATATTGACAGTGACAAAAACTGTTGATGATACTATGTACCGCCGTCTGCCGACAGTCAACAGTAGGACTGGTTTTTTTCACCGCTTGCTGATATTTACGATACAGGCAGGTTGTATCTACGATAACGAAACATGATGACGTGTTCATTGCCGTAAGTGAAAGTATCTCATTAGTGGTAGGAGTTATAGACGGAGGCCTTCAATATCAGTTGTATTTCGTATCGCGCACAGTCTCTCGTCGGTTGTGGTTTAGTGCACTTGTATCAGAGGTATCGTTCTGCTTCGTTTACGATGTGCGGAATTTTTGCATATATTAATCATCTGACGCCGAAGAGCCGAAGAGAAATATTGGAATTGCTTGTTAATGGATTGAAACGTTTAGAGTACCGTGGCTATGACTCTGCTGGCGTTGCTATCGATGCCGCCGACCAAAAGGATATTGCGGTTCTCAAAAGAAGTGGTAAGGTAGCCGCCCTTGAAGAATTGCTTCAAGAACAAAGTGGCCAATTAGCTGTTGAAGAATGTATGGAATCCCATTGTGGCATTGCCCACACCCGTTGGGCGACTCACGGTGAGCCGAGTGCAGTTAATTCACATCCCCAACGTTCTGGTGATGATAATTCCTTTGTTGTTATCCATAATGGAATCATTACCAACTACAAAGAAGTGAAAACATTCCTGGAAAACAAAGGATATACTTTTGAATCCCAGACCGATACTGAAGCTATTGCTAAGCTGGTGCATCACATTTACAGCCAGCACAAGGATTACAATTTCCAAGAATTAGTTGAGCAGGTAATTCAACAACTTGAAGGAGCATTTGCCCTGTGTTTCAAGTCTCGGTACTTCCCAAATGAGTGTGTGGCAACAAGACGTGGAAGTCCTTTGCTTGTGGGAATTAAAACCAAGCGTCGTCTGTCTAGTGATCATGTACCAATTATGTACACTAACAACAAAGCAACAAGAGGAGTAGTGCCAACTGTGCCTCGTGTAAACAGTCATGCACAGTTTGAACCAGAAGAAGAAAGAGATGTTGAGTATTTCTTTGCCTCTGATGCATCAGCAGTTATTGAACACACAAACAGAGTGCTTTATTTTGAAGATGATGATGTCGCTCACATCAAGGATGGTGTTCTCAGCATCCATCGTATGTCTGGTAGCAGCACAGATCCCCACCAGAGAGAAATTTTGACACTCAAGCTTGAGTTGCAGCAAATTATGAAAGGTAACTATGACTACTTTATGCAGAAAGAAATTTTTGAACAGTCTGAATCTATTGTAAACACAATGAGAGGTCGTCTCAACTTTGCCAATGGCACTGTTACTCTTGGAGGCATAAAAGATTACATTCCTGAAATTAAGCGCTGCAGAAGATTAATGTTGATTGGATGTGGTACCAGTTACCACAGTGCTGTAGCGACTCGTCAGTTGCTGGAAGAGCTAACTGAGCTTCCTGTGATGGTGGAGCTTGCGTCAGATTTTCTTGATAGAAATACTCCTGTTTTCCGTGATGATGTCTGCTTTTTCATCTCACAATCGGGAGAAACTGCTGATACATTGATGGCGCTGCGTTACTGCAAACGTCACGGAGCTCTCATTGTCGGTATAACCAATACCGTAGGAAGTTCCATTTGTCGTGAATCACACTGCGGTGTTCATATCAACGCTGGTCCAGAAATCGGAGTTGCTTCCACCAAAGCCTATACGTCTCAGTTTGTTTCTCTAGTTATGTTCGCGCTAGTAATTAGTGAAGATCGTATCTCTCTGCTTAAACGTCGTGCAGATATTATCCAAGGACTTCACGAATTGGATTCTAAAATCCGTCAAGTACTGGCCTTGGACGATAAAGTAAAAGCTTTAGCACAAGATTTATACCGCCAGCGTTCACTGTTGATTATGGGTCGTGGTTACAATTTCGCTACCTGTTTAGAAGGAGCCTTAAAAGTAAAGGAATTGACGTACATGCACAGCGAAGGTATTATGGCTGGTGAATTGAAACATGGTCCTCTAGCCCTTATCGATGATTCTATGCCTGTCATGATGATCGTGATGCGAGACCCAGTTTACACCAAGTGTATGAACGCCTTGCAACAGGTGACCGCTCGTCAAGGACGGCCCATAGTCGTGTGCGAAGAAGGTGACACGGAGACTATGGCTCTTGCCTCCCGTGTACTGGAAGTTCCTAAGACAGTAGATTGCCTACAAGGAGTACTGACAGTAATTCCCATGCAGTTGTTAGCATATCACATAGCTGTACTGCGTGACTGTAACGTCGACTGTCCTAGGAATCTCGCGAAGTCAGTTACTGTCGAATAAACCATCTATAACATCTAAGCTCTTAACATTAGAGGATCTCTTTTAGCACAACTTCGTGGTTACATGAAGATATATTTTGTATGTGATAGTATGAAACTAATATTTTATACGAATCGATGTTAACTGTTTTTACGTAAAATGGTTTTCACTTTATTTCATACATAGCCGGTATATAATTTGTTGGGATTTATTATAACAAACAGTAACAGTTCTTTTTTACATTCCGTAAAAGTCATTTATATTTTAAAATTAGGCGTAATATTACATTCCATTGCATAATGTGAAGTCGACTAATATCATCGCTGCGAAGGTCAAACTTCGCGCCATTTAACATGAAATCTGTAACTTTTTTGTTGGCAACAGCCCACTCTATACAGGCGGAGTGCTTTAGAGATCAGATTATTTTTATTATATTTTAGATGTGTGTGCAATGATTTTATAAAAATGTTTTACATCAAGTACGTTTAAATACTCCTATATTGTTAATTAGACTTAGATACGCGATTATGTGTTTTAATGCATTGTAATATGTTTAAACCATTTTCCGTTACAAATTTATATTATTGAAATTAAGGTACGACCAATTTTAACATGTGTAAAATGTTTGTAAAGCTACTTACTTAAATTTTATCTTTTTTAGATTTTATTGAAGTACAAATGCGAAAGAAAATGAAATCTGTTTAAAATTATTATCCACATTACGTCAAATTATTTCCTGTATAAATAACACACTTTTCCGCTAAATAATTTATCAATTACATGTGAAGTAGATGATAATACCAACTTAATTGATATTGATTGTTCAAGTTTATTTGTTATGAAAATTGAACGGAATATCAAAACATGTCTATATTGTTTCTCATTATAGTTTCTTTGTTAGCATATAATTAACTATATCCAGAATATTATGTACTTACATATATTAAAATTTCTTTGATCGTTTTTTGTTTCGTATACAAATATTTCTATTATAATAGGTATTGAAGTACCCCCACGAACCAATGTATATTAAAAAATATATGGTTTGTTGTTTACAAGCGAATCGCTAGTCAAAACGAAATTACGTAGTGTTAAGTCCAAGGACCCCGATGTTCGGCTCTAGCATGAAATTTTATCATGTGATGTAAAACTAGTTTTATGTAACCATAAAATTTATTTTCTAAAGATAACTTAAACGTGAACTACGCACATGAAATTGATTTTTTTTTTTCGTCAAATATATGTAATCTGTGCAACAGATTATCAAGTTATTTTATTTTTAAGTTTGATTATATTCTAATAGATATTATGATAAAAATAAATAAATATATATATTACGGAAAATTTGTTTTTTTCTGATCCTTTTTTATTACATCATTAGTGGTTTTTTGTTGGACTCATAATTATTATTGATCATTAATTAGCTAATAAGTAACACTTACCTGAGAGATTTTGTAATCGTTTGAAAACTATTAACTAATAAAACTAAAAGCTATATGCAAAAAGACAATTTTTATTCTATATCCGATAGGTTTTACACCAATACATTTAAATAATGTAAATAAAATCAAATGCATCGTTGTTGCTAGTATACTAATTTTATTATGAATTCAGCGTCAGATAATATTTCCTTCCACTGTTTATTTATAACTAATCTATCTTAAAAATTAAAACCTCTTTTACTCACATTCTTCACCGAATATCAAATAGGTGTTATTATAAAAATTAACTTTAAACTTTATGATAAAAAAACCCATTAAAAACGATGTCAAATATTAAATAATATGTACCATTGACAACGTGTTATCTAAAACAACAGTACATTAAAGGAAGTCAAACAATTTACCTTTGACATTTATATCACATGAATATGGAATTTAAAATAAATTTATATATATTGAAATGTCAAGGCTAAAGCAGAGTTGGCATTATATCTGTTTAATTAGGAATATATTTAGTAGAAATATATATTTTCGGAATAAAACTGGAAAGTTACAATGACAGAGCGATAAAATTAAAATATCTTTGAGTATGCAATCATAGCTTACATAAATACACGTAAATACTTCTTTGTTTAATGGGCACCTATAATTCCATTATCTGATATAAATTGTGAGATCAAAGCGGTTCCAAGTAATACTCGATCGAACGGAGATAACGTTATAAATTAATTGATTTCCTTAGATTAATTTGTTATTTTAATACTATAGCTATATAGGTTACAAAAGTCCCCTAAAATATCTTTTAGAAGTTAATGGCCGTTTTTACTATTGTTGCTATTATAAATTGTATGTATCTATGTACATATATATGTTGGTTTGTATGTTGTCATTTGGGAGTAAACTTATAACAGTATGAACGTAACTGTAACCCTGGAATGATAATCTTTTAGTCTACTATTTGCCCAAAGACTCCCTTTTTATTAAAGAAGTCCCGGATGAAGACAAGTCATTGTTACCGTTAGGTATCTGCGTCATATTATTATTAATAATCAATTAAGTAGATAATTCAATAGCCTCTCAACTATGGGCGTTAGGTACGTATGACTAAATTTTGTACAAATGAAACTCAAAAATTTTCGGATTACTACGCGATTTTTTATTAATTTAAAAAACTACATTAGCCGTTTGCATTTAAGGCGTTTTTTTTTCAATTTTATATCAATTATGACTAAATGACACGTGTTTCTGTAAACACAGAAAGATGGATACCTTAACTAGAATAACGAACCGGTCACTGGGTGGATGAGTCTTATAAAAGTAATATTAAAATATGTAAAGCTTTTTAGGGAATACAAAGCTATTAGGCTTAGGAAATACAAAGCTATTTAGAGAATTGTAATGTCAAATAATGTATGTACATATTACATACTTACAGATTAGAAGAACAATTAAAATATAACAAAATTCAGAAAACTTACAGATAGTGAATAGTAGGTTGCTATTGCGTAAATAATTATTTTTTTTTGTAGACGTAAGCTGGCCTTTAAAAAGTGTAAAATAATATGAAGACAGAGGATGTATTAATACATCCAATAACATTAAATTGCAAGTGGGCTGAATACGTATCATGTTTTAGTAACCAAAATCACAGACGGACTACAATGATTCCAACTGACAAAGGGTCCACGGTCATTCAAAAAACATAAATTTCTTCGTGAAAATAAAATTAAAAAAAGATGGCAAGCTTCAATCAGATGTTTACTATTTTCAGAGATGATTCATAATCTTAAAGACGAACCTTCACCTATTAATATGTTCCTGTAGACAACTTGAAACTAGCTTTTAATCTTATAGTATTAGATTATATTATCTTGTAATATTAGGACAAGTTTGGAACATTTAATTTATTTAATTTAATTAGTTGTGTAATAAAAGACATTAAAAATACAAAATCTTTTTCCTAACAAATTAGAACCTATTATAATTAAGTACTCATTATAATTTTCGAATTCATGTTAATGTTTTAGCCGAGAAACAGATGAAAAATTTAAATAACGGAATAATAGTAATATAGTAGAAGTTTGGTTGAAAGTTTTTTTGAACTTCTGTCTGTCTGAACATGCAGTCAGACGATCTTAGACCATCCAGTAATTTGTGGTGGCTTGCTTGGAGTCAATGAACTTGAAACACGAGTGCGGTTAAACTTTTTGTTTTTGCTGCTTTATGTGTGTGTTAACACCTTTATAACGGAACAATTTGGCAGGGCTAATTGTATGTCATTTACTTCGGATGATCGTACCTCTATTAGTTTATGTTATAAATTAGATCAATTACGTAAACACACGTTGAGACAAGTTTCGCAACAAAACCACATTGATATTAATTTTGAAAGTTTGTTGTTTCGTCATTCAGTGCTGTCTATCATACTGAAATTCGTTGGTGTAAGCATTGCCCAAGCGACTCGCAATAAACTGGTGCGTTTGAATAGTAGGTGTAGGTATAGTGTGAGGCGGCCCACAGATAGTCGCGGAGGTTTGAAGGCGATGTTATCGTTTACTGCAAAGAGGCTAGCACACTTAAAACTTTAGTCACACAAATGTATGAAAACTAATTGACAGGAAAATACAATTGTAAATGTATAAATACAAGTGGACGTGGAAACACCTAGAACGCTGATAAAAGTTTTTACTCCAATAGTAATTCATAACAAAAAAAAATCCTCAAAGGTTGCTATTCTGAAATAAATGGATAGGCAGTTTGTTATTTTGTAGGGTCAATAAAAACTACTACGTATCTAAATGTAGGTAAACGTACGTACCTAAACAAAATAATAAAGGGAAGTAAGAAAAGGAAACTATTACATAATATTTTTTCATAACTCTTCTCTCCTTCTGTTAATCTATTTAGATAACAGGAAAGCAATCTACTTATAAGCAGATTGCTTTTGTATTTATAAGTAAAAAGCTAGAATAGTAAAAAAAATTACTAAAATTTATATTCATTACTTTCATATATCGTATTAAGAAAAAATGATAGCGTTAATAGTGTGATGGTAATATTATTCTGTTTAAGTATATAGTGAGATAATATAAAAAGGTAGGCTCTAAGAAACCCTTTATTCATTTGTCTTGAAAAAACATAAACCATTAACCAACACATTCAATACCTATTAAAGCTTTTACACGGGATAAGCTATATTTTCAGTTCGCCCACGCAACTAAATTCTACCCGAGACACAAAATACACAGCCTACGTTCAAAATGCTTGTGTTTTATGTGTTTAAAATATATTTGACATACCTAACGTTCACATCATCGTAAAACAGATATAATATCTATTGGACTTTTAATTGACTTAATAAAAATAAGGACAAAAATAACAAATTATTACAAAAAAATAACAAAATGAGGTTGACAAAATTTAATCAATAATGAGTTGTAAATACTAAAATCTTAAATATGCTAACCTCTGGCAAACCAATTTGCGTATAACGTATAAAATTAATTGTTATTAAATTGCAGTTACATACTTTTCCTGTCAAATGATAATCAAATTTCAATACAAAATAACTTGTTATGAATGTTAGTAAATAATTAGAGGATTTTTTAAACCGTTGACATTGTAACGAAATTCATTCGACGTGTATTGGTCGCGGTCAATGTTCTAGTTTTTTTTCTTTTTCTACTTTTTTTTCAACAATTATTTTCTTTACAAAAGTCAGCATGCATTTTGACTCTGAATAGACAGTATATTGACAGATTTATCGATGATTTAAACAAAAATAAATAAGGTATGAAAAAGTTGCGTTTTTATCCAAGAGGTAAGTTAATTAATACATGTTAAAAATGAACATAGTTTGAGTTTTTGTTTAGAAAAAATTTAATGTTTTACTTATGTAGGTATGGTATTTAAAGAATATTTTTTTAAGATAACGAATTATAAAATAGGGAAAAGTGTAAAAGTGACCCCTATTACATTTTCCTTTTTTTCCTTGTGTTCATAACAACTGTCTAATTACTGCAAATGTAGTCCCCTATCAGGTTTTTTCGTGTCGGTCGTGGTAACGGCGTTCGAAGTCGATGATGCCTTCATGAAAGTCTTCTCCTTGTTCTTCACAAACTATTTACATTTAACGTTTCGTTTTTCAATATAAAATTTATTTCCTAGTGGCTGACGCTGAATATAGTGTGGATCATCCGCTTTTCTATTTTTTAAACAAAGATAACACGGACATTTTGTGTGTTCACTCTAGTCCTATTAAGATCCTATCAACTAAAAATCTTCAATCAATTAATTAAAATAGTAATATTTCAAGGTTCTAGTAAAACTTTCCACTTTAAAGGATAAAAAATATTTATTGTCATACCATAAAGGCAAACATTTTCAAAACTATTTGTTTTTACTCTATTTTAAAGCATAGAAATGGAGAAAACATCAAAAAAAAATTAGGACAAATGTTTTTGGAATTAAGTATTTTTTTCCTATACAAAAAACAGCAGTTATTAAAATAACAAATGTGCAATCTCTATAATAAGGTTACTAGAAATATATCAAATTATCTAGTTATAAAAATCTGTTTGTCTCATTTAGCGCTACAGTCTACAGTACTTTCAATAGGTGACCGAAAACATTTTGATGACCTTCGACTTTGACAAAGGTGACTGTGGCACCGTCTAACATTTATCAATAGTATATAATAATTGTTGCATAAACTAGGAAACAGGTTGACAGTTATTGCCAAGTTTTTTCAACCGCATACCTCATCTAATAGGCGTAATTACGTTTAATATAAAATCTATTAAGTTGCAAATTAAATTGTTATTGGAAAGTTGCGTCGCATTTTAACTTGCAATTTTGTATTGCAAAACGGTAAATGTTAGAGTATGCATATGTTGCATCACAGCGATTGTCTCAACAAACCGGGTGTAGTATAGATTCTTTTGTCGGCACACGGCATACTCATTGATATTTCAAAAACCTTTGTATTTCAAATACAATACGGTTTTGTAATCCTGTAATTAGTAATTCTGAACTAAATATCTGTAAAATCTACTTTGGTTGCTTTATCTCTCTCGATGCTTACACCTTTTTTGTCTCAGTATTGTTTATTTTGCAAATGGCTTTTTATACAACAATCTTGTGACAGGAAAATTACGCATACTTTTACACTTCTATAACAGATAAAAGATAACTAAATTATTCGACTCATTTTTTTCGTAATTTTCTTGAATTTTATGAACTAAACTTTTGAGAGAGGATTTCCCTGCAAGTTACAATATGAGGCTTTTCAAATTGCGTAAGATATCTACAAAACAAGTCTGCAAAATATCCACATGAATCATCCTTATATTTAATAAAGCCCTTAAGTGGCAGTAACATCTCCCTATCAGGAGTGCTGCCTACTGACAAAAATAAAATCGTTACAGATTCGGAATACTGATTATACAAACGAGCCAGATAAATTGTGTGATTGATTAGATATTATTTAATAACTATCAGCTATTTTGATTTTTGGAGTATCAACTAAAAATAAACCCAATATTAATATTTTAGTTTTCAATGTCAGATGTCAAGTAGTTTTTTTATAAAATTATGAAAACTTTTTTAAAAACTCAAGACTTAAGACACATGCCTTATTATTCATGGATTACAATGTAATAAAAAATAGCTACGATCTGTACACTATAAGCCACCAAATAATTTTACATCTGCTTTCTTTTTTAGATAAAAATACATACATAATTTTCTAAACACGTTCTAGAATGACTGAATTTTGTCAAACATTTTCACTTTTAGAAACAAACTTCACTGTGACTTATTACATAATAGACACTCTGGTCTGTATTTACTTGAATTTTATGTACTATTCTGTGAAAGATTTTACGTAAATAAATTTACTAGATCTATCCCTGTCACACCGTTCTTATAAATCAATTTCTTAAACCACCGTTTTATAATTATAGGTTTTTTAGTGTATGCAGCAAGTTTATATTAATATAACTTATATACGAAGCGCTAACAATTTTTAATGCATATATATGCATTTAAACGGGCAACACTTTGTAATGTGACGATAAAAATTTCAATGACGCAGCCCGTTACATTTGTTTTATATATTAAATGTCCTCTTAAATAATAACTCAAATGTTTACGGTATACATAAAAAAACGTTTTTTTTACACGAACGTAGTTTAATTTCGACCATGCATAGTTTATCTTTATTTCGTGTGTAATCGAAAGTAATCTATTTAAAAGAGCAACGGTATTATAAAAAACCTAAGCTTTGTTAGTTAACGTACTTAAGTTTTACAGGAAACAAAAAAAAATCTCCATTTTTCAATAATGAGAGAACATTCAAGTTATTTTATTTCAAATGGATGTTATTGGGTACAGCGATGTAGGTATGAGTATTTAATTAAGCATTCTGATAACGTAATGTAACGGGTCTCCGCGTATCGCGCAGAGACGTGAATACAAAGAAAAAAGATTATAACTTTTCCTACGCCATGTAATTAGAGCATTTTAACTATTTATAAATCAGAAGTTTTACATTTAAGAAGCAATAATGTATAATATCTGTAAAAAATTCAATTTAGTATTGTTTTGACACCTCAACCGGCTCTTAATAAAACTATAGGAGTTAAAAGATTTTTACTAAACATAAAACAACAAGCGATGTTATATAACGGGTGGTTAAGTAATGGACCACGTACCATGCAAAGGTTTATAGATATTAAAACATTATTTAACTTTTTGAAGTTCACAAAAATTGTTAAACCTACAGAGTACACGTAGATATATACTAATTACTAATTAATAAAGAGGAGATTTAATGAATTAAACCATTAAGTCAATAATTATAAAGTATAATGCACTCTAGGCCGCATATTTCCTCTCTTTGAGTTATTTGTCTTTTATTATACACATATATATTGCTTGCAGCTTTCGATTCGTTCTAATTAACCACAAATTACGATAGGCTATTGCCAGATAATTATTACAAAAAAATATTACGACGTATTCATAACACGCTACTTATTTACTATATTGTTTTGAAATTTACATTGAAAATTATAAATTTGAGGGATATTTTCGTATTTGAAACTTTTGTTCGAATTTACGTTATTTTATAACTAACTATTTCATCTTTAAGCTAATAATAAGAACGCATTCGGCAAAGTATGCTTGAAAATTAGATAATAAGTACCTTTTATTCTTTTTTCATAAATCCGTGTTTGATCAAGCCTAGATATTTTACGTACTCTTTGTTTTTGAAAATTCGCCTTCAACTCCAACAATTTAAATTATTTTAAAGCGACGTAATCAAAATATATGTACGCTAAACGCTTATTGTTTACGTACATATAAACCGTACCTATGTACCTTTAAATGTTTCATATATATCATAGTTA
>DVQP01000083.1:0-36706 GCA_018231745.1 Danaus eresimus
ATATAGATATATATATATATATATACGTATATGTACGTACAAACGATTCTCTTTTAGTCGCTCTATAGTGTGGTAATTAAACGATTACGTCAAGTGTAAATGAAATATGATGACAAAAATATTTATCTAACGTCCAACCGAGGCATTTTTTCATTTGGTAATGTATAAAATATATTTAAAATGTACGGTTGCTAATGCATTCCTTATAGTTAAGTAGATGCAAGCACGAGCAAAGTGGCTATGCAATGTTTGTCTTTACGGTTCCAAAATGTAGGTCAAGTCTCTGTTACGTGTATGATCTTTTTATATTTGATGTAGAAAATGTTTCTCGTCAGTCATATTGTTCTGTGTATTTTCTATACATTGAACAGATTTAAAGTGACAATGATATGTTATGTCATATTAATTAAGTTTCCCTTCAGCATGTTTGTTGTACATTTTAATTACAGCCATAGGTATAACATAATAAATGAACAATGCCAGGCAGGGTCTATTCTCCATTCAACTTGTAATTAATAGCTCAGTTATAATAGAAAAGTATTCATTTTTCTAACTAAGGATGCTTGTAAAAAGATGATTTGTTGGAAAGCTTGATATATTTTAATTTTAATCCAGCAATATAATGCGACTGTTGTAGTTGCATCCAGGTTGAAATATTACTGGCGAAGATTAGTTGGATCAGAATCAAGTGAGAATGGACGGTATTTCTATTTATACTTGGTCAGTAGTTGGGACATTGTTTTGAGTTATTGTAAAATTTTCTGCTATATTACGTACCTGCTATAAAATTGCATTCGAATCATTAATCACGTTAAATTCATGCCTTAGCTGCGAAGAAAACATGAAGAAAAAAATAATTATTAATAAGAAAAACATTAGTATGCTGCATTACAGATTTTATATTCACTAATATATTGTCGGGATATGTTACAAAGCTTTATATAATGTATTGACACAGTTATTCAGTCAAGAAAATTTGATTACGACTTAAAAGATATTTTCTTTTTTTTTTAATAATCTTTAGGTTTTTTGATTTGCTTTGAAAACTTAAGTACATGTGTTCCCTACGTTAAAATTATAAACTGAAACCCCTTACACGGATATCCGCTTCAGTTAACTAAGAAATTCATGATCTCCATTGAGAGTAATGACTTTTTCAAACGGAGCCGATATCAGGAATGGTATTCGATTACTCGAAGTATCCATTACGTTAAGGCAGCCGATGTTTTTATTATCTTACCTTTCACTCATACACGTAAGATATACATACGTCTTCTATTAATAATTCTGATATCGTAATTATAAAATAAAATATAATTGTTACGTTCAAAATTACAAGAATAATATATTTTTAAGTGAATGCTTGTAGGTCAATATTTCAATCCCTTTTAATAAGCAGAGTTAATTTAAACTCTGTCAACCTAAGCTATAAAGACTTGTAAACATGTTTACACGTACCAACTGTTATACAATATTTTTCCGTCACAACCAGACGTTTTCGCTGTTGCCGTACTGATCTGCATTCTTTTTAGCGAGTACTTTTAGGAAGTTCCAAAAAAAAAAAAATTATAATTATATTAAAATTCGACTACAACAGCTCTGAGCGTATTTTATATCGAAATGACAGCTAAAATTCATATCAAGCATATTTTTAATTAAACCACGACGTTGGTTATTGGGTTTTAATTAACAATTTCTTAATACAAAATATTAAGAATACCCTAATCCTTATACATTGTCAAATGAGAGAGCTATATTCAGTTTATTTCTATGAATATTTTTTGCAGTTCATTTGTGGAGCTATCCGCTAACTAGATTATAAATCGGCCTAATTTTTATTCTTTTTTGCCCTCAGCGTTTTTAGTTCAGGGTCGAATTAGTATTCTGTTCTGGAATCGAGCTATGAATAAATTAGTTCAAATTCGGGGATGTTCCAAGTTTATCAGAATCTAGTTATGTACGGTCAGGTTTTCTGGTTATTTGTGCAGATTTTAATTGGGTTACTAAATTCACTGACTAGGTACATGGATTGTAATTTATACGAAGTTGACCTTGGAGACCTCCGTTCGTTAAATCTTTGGGTTGATCTCGACGTGGAATTATTAATGTGAAGCCTACAAGCCCGTTTAATGAATTTGAGTTTAGACACGTTCTCTTTTTAATGTAAATCTTCCAAATTTGTTACAAAGCTCTTCATTCAATAATTAAGATTAGTTACTATATAAATATTTTTTATTATATAAATAACATATCGATTGTTTGAATATTGAAGCTTATAATATTTACAAACTGATTTAGTAGGACTGAATTGAACTTATATATCTGTTGTTTATTTTATTATGTATAACCAACATCATCAATAATAGGAATATTCTGAAATAAAGATTAACAATTAAGATATCGCTTTGCCCGTGTTTAATATTACAGTCCAAATACATTGGTGAAGTCAACCCTCTAATAAGACTTAATCTTTCTCTGTTTCTCCTTACTTAGCACAATGGCAGTACTTTTAAATGCAGCTGACGTGAAGGTTAAAAGGTTTGGGAAAAAACCGTATTATAATTTAAGTGATTTGGAAATGATTTACGATATGTAAATATTTCATATCTACGTTATGTATGAATTTATTTCAAATAACAAATTTATGCTATTTTTTTGAAAGATACCAAGTTAAAATGATAAAAATTTTTCATTCACAATTGGTGTAATAATTTTTATTGTTATTTTATCACGTTCGACAAAGTTGTTACAATCCGACGAGAGCTAGATAGAATTTAAATCGAGAATAATAATAATTTCATATTTTAATTTAGATACCCTTACTAGATTAAGTTTTGTCTGCATACTTAAGTAACGTTTTGCTAAAGTCTCTCTTCAGACTTATCAAACGAAATTATTTCTCTCATCACGAACAAGTAAGTAAAAGTTACTTTTCAAATCCAATATCATGTCAGGCTGATGATTGTTCTAGGAATAGAATAAAATATCATTTTAGGAATTCATTTATGTTTACGTTCTCAGTTTGTGTTCAACGTGAGTGTGAAAGTATTTTTTTTTAGGCTATGGCTTCATTCACACTAGAATTTTTAAATATTTTTACAATGTCAACGTTTTCATTAAACGAGTGAAAGAATTTAGGCCCTGCTTTGCAACTAGCTGTTGAAGTTGATGTTATAACTTCAAAACTACACTTAATCATATAAAGCCATTCATTAACCAATAAGTGTTAAAAAGGCATCATTTTAATATTAATATTGTCCTTAATAAGGGTTTATCACGGCTTAATAATGTTATTAAATAAAATTATGGAAACATCTAGCTTTAACGACGGACATTTTATTTTACACCCCGTGGAGGTAAAAGGTAAATCACGAAGCTTTATGACATGCAATGAATAATATTTTAACTGTTTGCCGTGTTGACAAAATTTGTTTTTTGCTTAAAAGTAGAGATAACTGCAATGTGCTGATTTAAACGGACGGGGCACTAAACTTTAATATGGTTAATGTTTTAAATTTAGGAATTTTTATACAGAGTTTACGGTAGTCTTAATATTTTTTGTGAAAGGAACTGATGTTACATTGTAATAAGTGTCCAATTTAATCGCCAATTAAAATATTTCCATTTATATTTTTTATTTAAAATGAATTTATTGTAAATTCATTAAAACATACAATAATACATTTATTCATGTTATGTAGATACAATCTACAATAAATGTTATTTTATCCGAAAAATAAATGTTATATCGTGTTAAACTAGTCTCAAAGATACTTTCATACTTCTTATTTGTCACTGTGAAATAATCGAGTTTTTATTATAAATATGTGTGCTTTTATAATTTGTTTATTTTATCGGTAAGTGTTTTATGTTTTTCTCATATAATGCAGATATTTCTGCCTGACTGCTATTATAGTTGATTTTACGTAACAATATCTTTGCATACAATATTTTATCGCCTTTTAAAGCTTCTGATTGTTTTTATCATTTATTTATTTTTAGTGTCCCTAACATTGTGAAATCTAGTGCATTGTTGCAAAAAATATATAGCCTGTTTCTTTTCACTGTATAATTCTCAATAGAAAAAGAAGAAAGTGTACGATAAGTAATGGAAAATACAGATCGTGCATGGTTAGAATATGTTTAAAATGAAATAAAATAAAACTTAAAGTATTTGTAAATAAATGATTGTTACGAAAATACATTTAAATGAAGAAAATTTTATATAATCTTCTTGATTATGTTTTTCAATATAAAGCTATAAATATCCCATGTTGTTTTTGTTTCCCATTAAAATTATTGAGATTTGGTTAGATTAACACAATCTAGCGTACATATTTTCTTTGATTATGGACATTTTTTACATTAAGGACTGATTTGTTGGCGAATTGTTTTTATTAATCGAAATATTTGAGTAATGTTTTGTCAGCCATATAATAAATACAATTTGGTCGACTTACATTTTGAAAGGTAATATGAAGGTAATCTTTTTGATTAATTGCCTTGTTGGTCGTTTTTATAATCACCTGTTTATAATTCAAACAAAACAAAGTTTTTTTCTTTCTCTTAAATAAAGTTTTCTCATAAAATATAAAAAATATATTTCAAATATCAATTATTATCATGAGACTCAATTACAGTAAATAGCGATTAAAGTTTGATAACCTTACTTTCAAAAGAGTTTTCAATCAACACCCCGTTGAGTTTTGTGAAACCTTAGGCAGTTTGATCTTTATGCTCTGACCTCCATAGATTCTTCTTAACTTTTGACCTTGTAACGCTTTTAGCATTAAATTTATCGATAAATCGATCTTAAAGTTTCGGTAATTTTATAGAGAAGTTTTATTTTTTAAATTTTTGTATGAATGTTTATAAAAAGCCCGCGTATTTGTCATAATATTAGTATATACTCTTAATATGTTAACTACACGTATTTATTTAATCCATCTTTGAGTTTCATTTTATGGCAATAATTAATCTAATTATATTATTTCAATTTCAGGTAAGCTGCTAAGTTTATGAAGCAAATAAGGTAAGTTGGTGCAAACGATGACAGTGGTGAGTAAAATTTTAATACAACTTATAAAATTTGTGTAAGTTTCTGAAAACTCAGAGATAATGGAAGAATTATAGCATCGGCTTAAAATATTCATAATAATGTGTTAGTATTAAATTAATAATAATACATACATCCTAAGTAAACTTCCTTACTAACATCCGAAGAAAATTTACAGGCAATTCTCAAATCGACACCCCTATTAATGCAATCGAAATCCAAATAGCGTTCATATTGTTTTATTTATAAATAAATTAGGCTTCTGCCAGCAGCCGCTCGGATGATCAACCCCAAAATTAAATTATTTCCACTCCGCCTACTTCTTCAGCTTGCGGCATCAACAAAATTTGCATGGTACATAAAGATTCTGTGTGGGTGGCTATACATTGATTTATGAACGCGCAACCGTAAAGTTTCGAAGTGCTTTTCTCTTGCCATTATTTCTTTTTATATTTTAGAGAAGTCTGTTCATCTGTCAGATCATTTTTCACGGTTCACTGGTAGCAGTTGTTTTCTTGTCCCACCTTTATTACTTGTCGTTTTCATGCTTGCGTAATTGTTAAAACGCTGTTTCTTCATTGACTTAGTACTAAAGGCGATATTTCGCGGTAATGTCTACGTCTGCGTATATACAGAGTAAATTTTCGAGTATTTTACTGACTTCTAGATAATGAGGTTGTAATTTAAGTAACGTTTTCTTTTTCTTTATAAAAGGAAGCATAAATTACTGTTAAAAAATGTATACTTTTATTCATTTTTCTATATTTGTAACAAGTATGAAACAACTTGAAATTTTTTAATCTTGACATAATTCAAAACTGATACCTTTTATATATATATCCGTGAAATGAATATATTTTTATTTGAAATAAATAATAATATCCCGTATTTCGGGGGTATACCGCATTAAAAGTCCGGCTGTTGGGATACGCCTCGGTATGAATGGCGGGGGCGGACGGTTCGCGCAGCCTCCGAAGCACCCGGCCATCGTCAGTCGACTCCGCGAACAGCGAGCTGATCCACGCACTCGCTCGTCACAGTCACCGACTATACAGTGTCACATAAACGTGCAAAAATTAAAAACTCAGCGTAAGTAATACGCTGTAGACGAACTTGGGCCAGAATAGACCGGTCGATCTTTTAATTGTCTAATTTAACAATAATCTTTGACAATATTTGTGATAACGTCAGTCAACAGTTGTTAATGAAAAGTCTAGTTATATTATATTTCACACCTGAGTTGTCTGGAGGTCAATGTGTCTATGGGGTGGAAAGATTGATTGATGTGCGCGCCAATCACCTGTCACCAGTCACTAGACAGTTTCCTTTCCCTTTTTATGCTTTTGCAAAATTATTAATTTCTATCCTTTGTTATGCACAGACACATTGCAGTAGTAATATTTCGATTTAATGCTCAAGTTTATCATAGTAATATAAATAATAATAGGAACCCTAACTGCTTATGGGATATATATGCTCATGAAATGTTCCTGTACATCGATTTATATGTTATATGGCACATAAAACTCAGCCAAAATATACTTGCTTCTTGCCATAATTCACCCCAGTTGGCAAGCTTTTGACATTTAGAACTGTCTTTGCTGATTTCATTGTACATATAGAATGCGATCACCGCTAAGTCTTCGTTAACAGCCCTAATCTTTCCATATACGACTTCTATTGTATAGTCAGTTTGGCATATCTCCTTTTGTTACATTGATATAGTCTGCAGTTTATAAATTACATATTATTAAATTGGTAATGCCAGATTAATGACTATTGGATAGGATCTAAGTGAAAACAATTTTTTTTCCTTTAATGGCCTAAACTATATTTTTTGTGTTCCGTGTTTGTGGCATATGTAATAATAAAGGCTTTTTTCTTTACAATCTATCTATAACAGTTCATTATAGAGTTCAAATTATTTGATCAAAAATAACATTAAAATTACGACATCACTTTACCTTATAATATTAAAAAAATATATTTTGTTTCTTAATAATAATTAAACCGTAACCGTTTGTATTTGCGAAAATAAATAATATGAATTGTGTCATAGAAGTGTGAATATTTGGTGTAATTATGAATTTCTTATTTCAGCCAAATTAAAATACAAAAGTTACACATAATTCACTTGTAAAAACTATTTTGTTAGCAGCCTAGTGCCTGACAAAGAACCTATTGATATCCAAAATAAGTATTCGATCAGTTCATTAAAAAATATATATTTAAAAGACAAATCGGTACAATTAAGAATCTCCTACATTTTTTGGAGGTTTAAAATTACTTATCGTACTTTCCTTTATTTCCTTATTTTTATCAACACTAGTTTGGAAAACCGATGCTCCTACGCAAAATAAATAATAGAACTCAAAAGATGGAAGACATTATAGCTATTATGTTTTTCTTTGAGTATAATTCTAATCTTAATTACAAAAAAATGTAATATAATTTGTATGTAACTCGTATTATAGAATATGTTTTTTTTAGTTTTACTTATATTTTTAAATCATATTTTCATATTTAATTCAAACTGAAAATGGCTGTTTTAAATATTTCACTGGTTTCGTTTACTCAATTTCAATGCACACAATACTTTAACTTTTATATAAAATCGTATGCGCTGAAACGTTTGAACTATTTGCCACAGCGAAACGGCTAGTCCAATCAGTATATAAACAACGGATTCGAAAACTTCTTCTGGATTAATGTATATTATTGGTTCTGATATTGGTTGGTGAAATTTATTTCAAATCCTTATTTTGCGACATAACCACGGTTGTTTTTGAAATAACTTTGGTTTAGTATTGAAGATTAGATAAGAGAATTTGTAAAACATTATAGGGTTAGAAAAATATTTAGAATTTATATATAATATAATGTATTAAAAAAAAGTTGCTTGCTCCACCTAAACTCAAAATGTATTACATAGTTATGGAGGCATAAGAGGAAATGATACGCTAATCGTATTAATTAAATAGTATAAACATATTCCATAAGCACAAATATTGATATAGCGATTATATTTACACTGACTCTTGATTGCGAGGTGACCTTTCAACAGAGCCCTGAGGATGAGGATGTTTACCTTAATTTGGCCGTGACCCATTTTACCTTATATAGGGTACGTACGTTTGATGTTTCGTTGTAGTAAATTCTAGAGATTTTAAAGACAACAAACTGAACAGGAAAATTCATTATCCGTCTATGAAAATCAATACGTCATTGCTGAGTAAAACGTTAAATTTTCCTAATTTTTTTAAAGTTTTTTAATGGAAATTTGTCGTTATTGTGTCTTGAATTTCATTAAACAACCCTTTTATATATTATATTAAAAATTGCGAAATTTATATACCTTTTTACAATTCGGATATCGGCTTAAAACATTATTTTCTGAAAAGCTGAATATTCTCTATGTTCATCCGAAATGGGGGCTTATTTTTCGTTCAAGATAAAAACAAATAAGGGACAGACAATAACGTACCCGCATTGTAACTTGTGTTGTGGCTGAGAATAGAGATTTCCTTCATACTCATAGTATTATGTTTCCATTAGAGTTTGTTAATTTAACCCCCAAAGATCACTGACTGTGGTTTCGTCAACTTTAAGACCTCGGGCACGTATCAGAACTTTACTAGTCAGGGTTGATTTATTTGCATTACCACCCCCAGCTGCTCCATTGGCAATGTATCGCTAAAGTAAAAAAAATGAATTTTATTTCAGTGCCGTTACTTAGCATCTCATATTCTTACTTGCTTTTGGTATTAAGAAATTTAGTAACTCTTGATGCAAATCCAACGGATACTGCAGAGTTATCTCATTGTATGACAGCTGACACCAAACTGATGACCTACTAACCCCAATCTGGACTGCAGCAGTTAGTGACCTGTGTACCTTAATATTTGTTTTAAAGTTCTGGCGCTATGTTAAAGACAATCCATCCATGTACACGTCGATGTCAAATCCTTTGTTTTTTTTTTTGGTCCGTAGATTCAAAAACTGTAAGAGACTATGAACTTATATCCCAATAAGTTAACATTTCTACATGATGTGTCATTCCTGATATTACTATTTAATGCTGTATTTAATAACCTCCATTTAAACATCAGTTACTAATATAACACTAAAAACACTTGTCGTATCATGTTTTGTGTGACATTCACGTTTTAAAAGCTCGTAAAGAAAAGTATGAAGGTAATAAAATGCCAGTTCCATTTTCGCCATTACTAGCAAGGTTCCCTTTAATTGTCGCTCAGCTATCGGCATGAGCGAAGCAGTGAAATTTAATGAGCCACATTTAGGTCAAGGCTTAATGACTTCAGCCGATCTGTTTTTTAGCACTAATTGATTTAGCGATCATATAAATATATACATACACATGTCCGGTATTGATATATTTCATATATTACAGAAAAGTTTGTCATCAAAGGGCTGTATGAATTGGCTATTAATTATTAACACTTGTTTATAGTATACTAAAAATAATCTTTAAAATATTTTCTTTATCAAAAGAGGAACTTACTTAAATTATATGAAAACGATAAATTATATGATTTATATTCCTTGCTATGACCAGATTATCAAATATCTTTTTAGTTCGCAAGCTAACACTAAGCTATTGTTGGTTTCAGCTACGTAACTTGTTATTGAGTACCTGGGGGATGGGAGTGAACTAATAGATCGTGGTCGTAGGTGAAACTTACCGCAGTCTTGTCAAGTGCCTGGGGATACTACAAACCCCTAACCTGCGCTATTATTCTGCCATCTTGATTTCGTAGTCCGTGGGTCTCCTATTTATTGACTTGCCGATAGCTTAAACGCGGTTTTACCTCTCCAACTTGTGAATTTTTTAGGAGATCATTCTCCATTATTTATTAAAGGCACACATCGTTGCTAAGAATTTGGAGTTCTTTGGTTTTTGTATAATTGAATTTTGTACCCTCCCGCATTTTAGTATATATTTGGAAGACATTTAAATTTTTTTAAACATATTAAGCTGTTGGTGTTTCATATGCGATATTGGGATATTAAAAAACAGTTTGAGACGAAAATCTGTGACCTACTTCTGTAACAAGGCCAAAGCTTGTTTTTGTCACTACGAGCTTCAGTTTTAAAGGATCATTGGACAAAGGAACAGCTTTTTTAGTTACCAAAAAGTTATGTTCATATTACCCTTCTTAATAATATTTTTTATGTCCAATTGTCAAGCGATTAAATTTTAAACAACATTAATACACCAATATTTTAGTTACATAATTTTTGCTTCTTTATTTGATGAAAAGTTTGACCAGGTTTATGCGATCAGTATATAAAAGTGAATTACTCATAAAATGAAGAGCTAGTGTTTATTGGATATTGTTTGTTGTTAACTTTAGTGTTATGTTAAGTGTTAAAGTGTGATAAAACAACAAGTTTATTATTGGTTCGTTTCGGATGATACGATGCGCGGTCGGCGGTTATACACGCTACAGAGACCATAGCGGAAGCGGTAAGCGTCATCAGAAAGGGTGTCGGGCCGCGAGCGCGAGGACTGGTGCCCGCACGAGGCGAGGCGGCATGCGCTGACGTGTACGAGGCGCTGCGCATGCTGTGGCGCAGCGCGATGTCCATCGGGGCCTGTGCCTGAGATGGAGGAAGGCGTGTACTGGCGGCCGTCTTGCTCTACGCTGTCGCTCGCTGAGCACCATGGCAGCACGACACATCTGTGCGCTAGGCATGCTCAACCGCGACTGGCGCACCGTCACACAGCGCACGCCCACGCTGCCCATGCCCACCACGCGCATGCGCATCAACATGCCCATACTCACCATCTGCCGCACGCGCAACACGCCTCGTGCCCTGTACACAGTCCCTTTAGGCAGCCTACACCGGAATTCTGTGCTGCGCATTCACAGGTTGGTTTTGTAGTTGGTAAAATAATCTACTCATGATCGATATTTTCAGTCACAAAAAATTACAGTAAATGTATGTAAAATATTATATTTAATTTGATATAGTAATATGTTGGAAATAAATAAAAAATCTGTCCTAGAAAATGTTAAAAACGAAATAAGAATGTTACCGTCTTTCTTAAGTATATAATTATTTTAAGTATCTAACATAGGTATATTTAAGTAACGCTTAAATTTATGTATATTATATGTATAAATACAACAAACAGCTTCGTTGTTTGAATGTGTCCTTAAAATGAAGTTTTTATATACTCAAATCCTTAAGATTTTAGCAATATGTGATGTTGAGCCCATAAATATAAATGCCGTACTGTTACAAAGATTTATCGTAAAAGAATACAAATATATTTGAATAATAATAATTTGTTATATTGTGGTTCCGCGCCTTTTCGATACTGCGGTGATAACCGTGTCACATGGCCCAGCTGCTCTTGATTGATGCGATTCGCGTAGTGGGATGGCGTTGTATTTAAGGACAATCATCTAGTTTATTAATGGTTTTTATAAATGACTTTTTTTTCTCTAAAATATACACCAAATAATAAAATAAGCTTAAGGTTCAGAAATTTTATATTTTTGTTATCTTCCGATCAATTTTGATAGGAAGATACAAATTCTTTTTAAAATCTTAATATCTTATAAAATGAGAAAAGCATGAATATTATTTCTTTTAAAAGAATGATATTTTACAGTTCACGTGTTATAAATTAAAGAACAATGTTGATGCAAATTGTAGTCAATTGCATTAAATTGATATAATTAATTTAGGAATAAAATTTACACATGTATTTTATTTAAATTAGAATGTCTTTGGTCTCTCTAAAATTAATTAGAAGTCTGCTATACAAAAAAAAAATAAAATAAACGAGAACGGTAATTGGACAAAACTTCAATAAGAAATGAATCAAAAAACCTGTATTCAGGATTATTTAAACTTTTCGTAAATATACTTATACTACGATAAATATTTCCCGTTTAGATGAATAATATTTAATAAAATTTTAATAATCGCCACGACTTCTTTAATGGCGCTTTGGTGTTTTGTTTTGTTAGCCCTTGAAAGTGGTCCAATTAAAATGCTACGGCAAATTTGCTCGGACTCTGCACATATTGATATAATACTCATAAATATTTTTCAATTCAGTTCACTTACGTTGTATTAGATGCAAGCGTAAATAATTATTAATATTTAATTAATACTGGAAAGTAAATTAGAGCTGTAGCCGGTTATTTTGTGTTTAAAAGGACTATTTTTGAGGACGAGAATTTTTTCTTCAAAGCTATGTACGACGTAAAGTAGTTTTTAATTGCAATTGAACATAGTAGTAATTTGTGGCAAAAAAGATTTAATAGCAATATTTTGATTTGTATATAATAATCGGTCAGTAGACAAACTATAGTTGAATTTTTTTTAACCAATAAAACTTGTCTGCGTTATTCTAAATAAAGTTGAGTAGACTGAGGACTCTCCAAGAACACCTTCCCTTGTGTAGCAAATTTTATACAAATTAATTTTTGTTTTTTAGTTTGCGCACCCATCTAAAAAATGAGATCGAAATTTCTTTCAATTTTAGATTTCATGTTTCAATCAATTTATGATACGATTGATAATAATTTCAAAGAAACCTTTTAATAATAATAAACATATGACTTGCATGTAATTAAAATATCCTATTGATATTTGCATACAGCGTATTATGACTCAGAGTTTAATTAAATCCACAGAACGGATTAACATAATATTTTGTTTGGTGCATTTTAAAATTAAATATATATTTAAAACAATGAAATATTACAGTAACCGTTTCATCACTTTTTCTAGAATAATATAGACAATTCTTTTACAAAAACAATTGTTTTAAAAACACTAACGTGAATTTTTTGTCAATAGATGTGCTATCAATTTTCATGAAATTCATATAATCGTATTCGATAGACTAAATCGATTTGGGCATTTGATGTTGTAACCGCAGCATCGACAGGAAATCGAGGCTATGTCATCGACAATTGAATTATTATCCGGCTTTGTATCTACCAGCTTCTGTCTATTTCCAAATGAAAAAAAAATTAAAACATTTAATATAGTAAATTGAGTTACAATCTAATTATGTTTTGTATATTTTTAATTGTTTCTTGCATTTGATTTATTTTTGTTTTGGAACGGCGTATAAATGTTCTTCAAGAAACAATCAACTGTCGCTGTTTACATACGTGTGACATTTAAATTACAGGGTTTTGTTTATCTGAAAATATTTGTTTCAAAACCGGACACATGTATAAAAGTTCCTAACGAGTTAATGAGTGAAGTTATTAAATTAAAATGTTAAAACAGTGTAAAAACTTTTGTACTCAAAAAATATACACATTATCCGTATTCTCAAAGTAATGGCTAACTGCAAATGACAGAAAAAGTAGGAATGCCAGCTTTAGTAATAAGAACTTTCTGAAATCTAGGCCAAAAGTTCGGTTTAGTTGAAATATTACGTCATTATGGCACTGAGATATGAGACTCGGAATGCGTCTTACTTTCTTTGTATACCTCTGCAAAATAAGTAAATTTTATATTTATGGTAGGCCTTTTAAATTCGAATGTGAAAAAAATATTCTCATATGAATTGTGTTTGTTCCGTTTAAAATTCTGCATCTTAATTGTGGTAACTTTTATAACGTGTCACCGCGTCCTTAAGATGGTTGGATCTTATTAATATTTATTTTAATTACTCTCAGTCTCCTAAACTTGTTTATGTGTGTGGGTGTCTTTGTTACCTGTTTTGACAAATTTGGATTGAATTTTACAGTTGGATGGGAAACAGTTTAAAAGGTGTCGTTAAATGTACCAAATGTATATATTATATCTTAGCATATGGCAGAAATTTGAACTGAGTTTTGGAAAGTAATTTGGTTATAACGCTATATAATCTTTAATTATTGAAAATTCTATTAAAATGAACAGATTATCTTGAATATTGTTATTTAAGTAATTGTGTCATTATCAAATGATAAATTGAAAGTTAATTTTATGTGTTAGTAAAAAAACAAAACAAGATTACACATAACATATTATTACAAGTCCGTCTCAGTTATAGTATTTGATGGTTTATATGCGTTTTGATATAACTCTTTTAGTAAGTTTAACTTTGAACACGGCGATTTTGTTGTCGACGTCATTTTTTTATTTCTGTTTAATTCAATAAAAGTCATAATTCTATATTAACGTCTTAAGATTAGTCCTTTTAATCTGTTACATTTTCTTTCATGACTAGTTTTCCACATTGCCACTTTTTTCCTATAGTTCGAAATCCTTCCAAAAACTAATCTTCATATAGAGCGATAAAATTATTTAACCATATTATTGCAAAAATATGTCTACTGTAAAGCCAAATTGTCAATAAACATATGTATGTGCCGTATAATTAATTTATTAAATAAACTTTTAATTCCCCTCATCGTATTACAAACATCCGGCTCATGATTGAATCGAATGGTCGTTTTATATATTTTAAATAGGTCTAATACATAACCAAATTAAATTTTACTGTTGTTGAATGAAGTTGCATAAACAGTAATTTTAACATTAATTTATTATTATAATAGTATTTACATATACATTCGGAAAATGCTTATGTGTTTTACCGTACCTGCACTGTAAATGGTAAGAATCAGCTTCTTTAAACTTGCAACAAAGCAATACTGAGTTCAAAAGTTAATAAATAGGTTCATTAATGTTATGTTCGACAGTTTAAAGTCTCTTACAACTTACATTAGGATAATGTTCACTGAAGCAAAATTTATTTATACTACGTATCAAACCCTGAAAATGTTTTGGACTTCCGCGACTGAATTTATCAATTATTTTAAATATAGAACACAATTTTTTTTTCTCAAATACGTAAAAAAATACGATTAAAAAAATGTAGAAACAACGACGTTTTTATTAGCATCAGGTCCATCGGTATCATTATATTTAACAAAGGAAAGCAATTTTCAACAGATAGTGGGCGTTGAAGGGTGTTGTACTTGCCTAATATAAGTCAATCTATCATTATTTTTGGCTATATTGTAGTATCTGAGGTATAACACATTAAATTAAAATTGTGGACAAAAACTATAAAAGATCTTGAAAAAAATACAAAAAAAGAAAAGTCCTATCGTTGTCTAAAACTAATTTATACGTTCGAACTGTGAGAAGAACTGGTCACGAAAATGTTACCGAAAGTCCCAACATCACAGTTGACCGCGTAGAATAATTCTTGAAATAATTCAAGGTTATTAGAAAGTCCAAAACCATTCGAAGAAATATAGTTCAAAACATTTTGGGTTCCATTTTATATGACCAGAATTTCTATGTAAGTTTAAAGGAATTAATTATATTGAAAGACATATTCGATATCACGATATAAATAGTATACTGATAATACCTCTTGTCTAATAGAAATACTTTTACAAGGAATTTGATTATACAGGAGTAACTAATAGTCGTCGTATTTTTATTCCAAGAGATTGTGTTCAGACTTCATGGAAAGAAGAGGTAAATTTTCTTTTTATTGAGTTTGTAGTAGTTAAAGTATATTGACTGAGTATATAGGTTTAAGATATATTGTTCATTTAGTTTTATACGCAGACAGTTATTTATAAAGCGATATAAATTTGGATTGGGTGGAAAGTTGGATTTTTTAAAATTGTGAATTATTTAGTAACCGAAGTAAGGCAAATGTAAAATAATTAATTCGGTAAAATAAATAAATAATTTAAATTGTTCTTTTCGAAAGTAATGAGTTATCATATATAGTTTTTAAAATCTAAAAGAGACTTATTTTGTATTTCGTTTCTTATTTTATATACATCGTTCCTTTAACCTTTGATAATGTAAAAAAGGGCTGGGGTATACCATCAAAGACTAATACATCTTCTTTTTAAAATACATACTTTCAGAATCAAATCTTCATAATACATTATATCGCTTTGTTAATATTTATGATTTTTTCGTGTTTTGAAGAAAAGTATGCGAGACCATTGTTTTCAGTCGTGATTAACTATTATCATTTGAACTCTTCTCCGGACACATTTGCATTTCTTTAAATAACATTGTTTTTTAAGAAAGGATGACTTAACGTACTACCCTGGATTTTAAAGCTCTCAATTTTTTCTTCTTTTCAGTTGGTATTTAATTATTTCGCTGAATTATAAGCAGTTTCAGCAGGATGTTTCGTTAGTTTACATAAATCTAGAATCAATTCGAAGAAATTGATCCTCGAAAAAAGCCATTTCACCCCTCGAACGTCGTAACTCGTAACCTACGATTGAATTAAGGGAAAGTTTAAATAGGCTCGTAAATAGAGTGTTATCTGTTTGAGAAGTATGTCCATAAGTTTTACCGAGCTTTAATTAGTTCGCCTACATTGTTTAATGTCCATTGACGCTTCTTCTGTCTCAAGACAAATTGCTCGTCTTATAATTAGAGCCTCGTCAGAAGGCGTTATTTCTCTACGGTTGTTGGCATGTCGTGAATATTCAGCGCCAACTTTAATTGTTCATTTGTGAATTTTGTGACTGCGTATTTTGTTATGTCATGAGTATACGACTTAAAATGATGTGCTTTTAGCTTTTAACTTTGTTTGTGATCCATTTTATGCATACATTTATTTTGTTTTATACGATGTATGAACATTATTATTTATACGAGCTTCTGCTTCGCATATGTGTATTGCTTTATCATGATTTGATTGGTGGTCTTTTACTATCTATCCTTTAATATAAAATCTCATTAATTCTTAGGCAACGTAGTCTTTTCTCATAATAAATTATGTTGCCCGGTTGCCATAAATCGTTATTGATTTTTTAACTACGTTTTAAATCTGATGAGCAAAAGAGCTATGAATACATTTATAATATTTTAATGAAGTTCCCATTATTTCAAATTATATTAAAACTTTTTATATTGTATATAAATATTATGTGTGATAAATGTATTTTTATTCTTTAATATTACATAAACAAAAAGATTATCGTTGTCAGTCTAATAGTAGTTTTTGCAAAAACACTTAGCATGTATTCTGGATAGCGATTATTTGGTTTATATTGAATTTGATTTTTAATATCAAATTCTGTGGATAGCCAGACGTATACAAGTCCTTTCTTACATAATCGATATCGATGGACGTGGCCATAAAAAGTTATATGTTGCAATTGGAAGTCATATAACATGTTTTTTTTATAATTAATTCACCTGTATGTCGAATATTATTTTGTTTTTAGAATTAATAATCAAAAACCGTTATGAATACCCGTAAAAAAATCCATAAATTCATTTATACATATCATGTTTTTATAATACTATTTATAACAATATCTTTTTCTAGACATTATTTTATTTTCTAATAGAAATATTAAGCATCCTCTAAGTCCAATATTATGAAGGTTTTAGTCTAGACACGTTTATTGACAGTTTTACTCAACCCAGCAATTCCTAGCAGTGCTATTGTTTGCCCTCCGTCTTCGTGGTTAAAGGATCAATACTAAATCCAAGTTGATTTAAAAAAATATTAGTTTTAATTTAAAGTAGAAATCCCTAAAATTTCAACAACTTCATTTGTGGTAACGTTTCTTTAATATATGAATAAACGTGTTGGAGTCTAAGCTATTACAAAATAATTTTATAAAAGATGCTATAGAAGCTTTTATATCAACATGTCCATTTATTGAATATCAGGTAAAATGTTTGTGTTTAATTTCCTTCTTAAAAATGTTGAAAACATTTTCTCTGTAGACTATTGTTGTAGTTCTGTGATAAATCATAGCCGCCAATTGCTGAGTACGAGAGTAACTTATTTAAAATCGTCGACAGTAAGGTTTTAAAAGCACTCAGAAAAAGTCTTTATTATAGACCACATATGTAAGTCTGAAATTTTATCTGGCAGTCAGTTAAAATTATATGTTAACAATAGAATAAATCAAATATGATATTTACAGCTAAAAATATTAAATTTAAAACAAATATTTCTCTTTGAACTGCGGTCGGATGAATTGTGAATTCCATATTTTTCCTCACTATCAGCATTATGAAATCAAATTTATTCTCTAGGAGAACATATTCTGACTATCTCGTATTCTAACCTGACAATAAAATTGACTAAAGCTACTTGATGTCACCGTTGCGACCTTATATCTAAATCGTTGTTTCACTGTGTAGAGTCTGACACACCAGAGGGATAATTTTTTATCTGGATTTTTATTTCATACATATTATATTACACTATTTATACACTTTTATCAATGCAATAAGTAAATTAACGAATACTTCATGATGTATTAAGTGAAAAAGACATATATAAAAACTTCCCCGTTGCCATAGCAATGTCTTAGAATGATACCCTGTGTCTTATTGATTAATTACACAACGTGAGTCGGATTAGTACAAACTTAATTATCTTTGTGATATTAAACAAAAAAGCCCGATCCATTATAACCGGAAACGGACGGAAATATTCGAAACATATTAAATCACCCTTATTGATTCTTTGTTGTGGTAGATATCTCTAGAAAATAAAATTTAACTTGGCACGCTTTCGATGATCAAGATATGCGGGCGATCAGAAGATCTGTACCTCTAGCGTTTTTATTCCTCTCTGAACAATATTACACTGGAGTGATATTAAAGTTCGTTCTTCGATCAAAACAATATCTGTTATAAAATCCGATATTAGCTTCTTCGAATGATGAAATCAATCGTTTCGGTTATCTAAAATTCATATGGATAGCAGCAATAAAATGGTTGCAATATACTTGATTGTTTCTGATTGAAACGGTTGGTTGGTAGCGCAATTATGTATAGTGCAATAGATTTTAGAAGCGGCTATGACGTTCTTATTGTGTGCTGCTGTCTGTTCATTAGCATTATTGTCTGTGGCTCATGCTGCCTACGATTATGTCAAATATGGCCGTGAGTATACAAAGGCAAATATAATAGTTATGATTGTTATATCACTGAACTGCGATACCGATCCGCGTTTGTTGTACGAATAATAATTAAAGAGCAGTTTGTATTTAAGTGACATAATAGACTTTTATACTTAATTATACAATACACTGTCCCATTCAATTAAAACGGAAGTTCCGTCTGGATTTTAATTATAAAATGGATTATACGAAGTATGAAAAAGAAATTGATAAAGACTGGTTGGATTAGATTTTTATTACACTTGAGGTGCTTTCCGGTTTTGTTTCATTTAAAAATTTAAAATTAAAATTCTTCTTCATGTTTTATTTAATTGATATCTTCATTTATTGTCGCAGTTCTCCACATCCTTATAATACATTTGTCGATACATTAATCGTTCCAAATTCAGTAGACATGTTTTATAGCAGTTTTAGCGTTCTCCACGTACGAATGCGCCCAGACGACTAGATTGTTGGCGACTATGTTGACGTAATTAACTGTATCTTGTTAAGTATACTTAATTATTTTCCATGCTTTCTAAATATTCGGTCGCAAATAATAGTGTGTTACAATTTAAATAAAAACATATTTGAGCTTACAGATAATATAAATTTAAAATTTTCCTTAATCCTATTACAATTTTATTAATAAAGATAATTAATTTCAACTTTCAGGCGAAGATGATGGTCCGTTTCCTTCTAATTTAATGAATATTCCTTATTATTGCTATCAAGCGCCTTCAAAAGGACCGTGTGACGGTATGTTCAAGGTATACTTCTTTGACATTGTCAGAAGACAGTGTATGCCAATGTTCTATTCGGGATGCGGCGGAAATGAAAACAGATTCACAACGAAAACTTCATGTTTAATACACTGTGGACGTATGCGTTCCATTTAGTTACATGTAAATAAATATAAAATTATTATTCAATAATCTTGTATTCTAAATACATTATCTCTAGTATAGTCTGTTGTTATCAATAGTAGTATTATCGGGTCGTTAATAAATTTTGTGTTTGACTTATTAAATGGAATCGCTTTGGTCCATTGATACACCATGGCTGGCAAGATGCCAGAGATATTGAAGAATGGCGACTACACAGTGCGCATAATCAATTTCTATATTGATTGAATTTGCTTATGAATAAATATCATTAATAAATCTAAGTTAGATACCATTTTATGGGTCCAAGTTAGTTGGAAGTATTTTCAGAGGCATTTTTTATATAACATTAATTCTTTTAAACGCAAAATTAAAACGAGGTTGTTTTATACGCGGTCAGTTTCATTTGGTGAAGTAGTTTTTCTGTTGCTCGTTTGCAAACGTAACTGGAAAAATAAATTGCTATGTTTTTCTTACAAAATTCTTATAATGAATTCAACTGGAATTTAAAAGTCTATAATATTCGATTTCTGTATAAGATTTTGACGTTCGTATTTTCCCAATTAAGTTTATTTTACTTTTTTAAGACATACGAAAACTTAAGTTAGCTGTCCGATTAAGTATTTGTATTATATATTTTGATGTTATGTGTTTCGTAGAGTAATTATTTGATTTCATTGTAAGGTTGCGTGTCATGTGAGGATAATGATGATGAATTGGAGGTCAGCTGCTGTAACATAATGATAAATAACTAGTTGTTACTCATATAGAAAATAATTCCCATAAGTAATTATAATTAATAACATATAAAATATACAAGTAAAGCAAAAGTTTTTACGAAAAAGATATCTTTTATGTAACCAACTAGGAAAAGGTACAAAAATAATTGAATATTATTAAATTAAATTGGAAGGAGTAATAATCTCTAGTTACTGTAACATGTTTTCTACAAATAATTATCTCGACAGCCAAAGAATGTATAACAGTAAAAAATACTAGTTTCGTCTTTTATAGCCAGTTAGGAATCCGTATAAAAGAAAATTTGGTACAAACATTACATCCACTAAGCTGAAGCCTTAATTGGTGCAATATAAAAAAATATTTGAAATATAACTACATCTTTGTACTTTCAACTATTTTTATATAGATAATTTGGTTTTTCTTTTAACATTGTCATTAAAGTAGGAAACTCGAGATATTTATCCACTTTGTTGTTTCAATATTTAGTTAATGTAATGATGTAGATACTTTAACGTCAAAGACGACTTCGGATTAGATAAATAGTTACCAATCTTATGTATAGGAAGTACTCAGGCTACGTAAACACCAAAAATGTAAGATGCTTTAGTTATTTCAGAAGGTACGCCCTCATTCCTTAACTTTGATTTTTATTTATTCTAGCACATAACCTCTGCTCTCGGAGATCCAATTTACTTTCCAATAGTTTCTATATCTCATAAATATTAGATTAATAAATAACGATTTTCGTTAAAATGTTAGACTGCTAAGTAAACTTATATCGGATATTCATCTTCACGTATTTGTTTGTTTATAGTTTTAAAGCCGTATTTTTACTCTTTGATATGGTTTTAAGAATTAATTAGTATTGAATCTTCGATCGTTTTATGAATTTGAGTATAACATTCGTTATAAATATAAAATTTCTAAAGTCGTCTCTGCGCACACAAATATTACCAAATATTAGTTGCTTAACCTAGTAGTTTTAAGTAATGTTATAAATTTTCACTCTTTTGGATTTACCTGTAACAGCTCCTTAATATCCTATCCGTTAGTAATTACGTCAAGGACAAAAGCTAGATGAAACATAAGATGGAATGATATAAAAATATGTTCTATAGGAATCCGATTTGGTCAAGCGTCGGTATTTTATCACTCGCGTTAATACTTTAAAGGAAATTACTTTGTTGTACTACTTAAAATTTTACGATATTTTCAACTTAAAATATACGTAATTCTAGACCATAATAGAAACAAATTAATTCAACATTATATTTAATTTAATATTATAAATACTTCAAATGTACGACAAGGATAAGGAGGAGATTCCTGTTCATGAATCTTTCAGTATACCATTTAATTTTTCAAGCCTTCTATAGTAAAACTCCACCAGCATCAGACAAGAAAAGGCTGCTTCTGGCTAATTTAACTCTTAAAATATGCTAACAGTTAGAATAAATTAAAGGAGGGGCACCTATCACTTACACAGTTTCCGGTTCGCTGCAATGCGGCAGTCATTTCGCTTCAAAGTGATAAAGATGTTTTGTACTTCCGTATTCTTATTTATCACGAAAATTTATATAAATATATATTTACATCAAAATAGCTGTATTATGTGAAATATCATAAATTTTCTCTTAGCACGCTGTGAAAAGTTAAAATCGTGGTTCTTGTCGACTCAAACCTTTTTTATTTACTTTATTTTTGTTTATCAGAGGCCACAACCTAGTCATTGTACAAAGGTCTAACATATAAGGTAGTATTATAAAACTGCTAAGGGCACACAGCGAACCTAAATAAATAAATCTCGCCGCGATCCCACTTCAGCAAACAAAGACCAATAATTTTGCAAATTGAATTCTGCTGTTATAACTCAAAAATAATTAACAAGATTTTTTTGTATACGCTTGGAATTGCGTGGTTTCATGTTGTTTAGATAAGATTATTTATGCATGAATAAAAAATATTTATCATTTCACTCTAATGTATATTTGGAGAGCGTGTATTAAATTATGATTTTTTTTATATATAACATTCCAGGCTTTAAAAAAATCCTCAGTCGATAAAGAAAAAGTCATGTAATTCAGTAGAACACTTTTAATTTGCAAAATTTGTTTTGAATTTTTTTAGGCCGTTATGTTATTTAAGATAAATATATTTATTTTTCATAAATCTCTACTGAATCTTTCAATTTTAAATTATGGCGTATTAAAGTTTCGCGTAGAAAAAAGATCCCGTCGAGTGTACTAAAAGAAGTCGGCAAACAGACAATTGAAATGTCTTTTTAAAATTCAAATCACATTGCAGTTCAGTAAAGCTGAAACTGAAAATCGCTTTTTAGAATACAGAATGGGCAGCTAGTTATGTAGTTTTGGTTTCAGTGCAGCTATGGACATAATTGAATCCTTTTCTTTGATATTGGTATGGTGACAGTTTTTAAATTTTTCTTGTGCACTTTACGCTTTACAACTTATTCTGGTTTTTGGTATGTATATTTCTTAGCTTGTTTTCATAGTTACTATTTTTTTATTCTGAGATATTACGTAGATTTTATGGTTTGCTAAATTAAAAAAATTAGAGCAACGTGTAAATTTTTAAGTGAAGTTCCAATTTGAACATAACATAAATTAACTGTTTATTTTAAGTCTTAATGTCTAAGTTTTTACAACCAATTTGTACCATTTCACTTATGAGATACTCTTTGCTCTTTCTGCTAGTTGTTTTATGTTAAAAGCTTTTGTTTATTTTCTTTGTTACTTTGTTTCTACAAAACAAACAAAACACATTCATATTTTCTGTATAACAGTGTCGCATTTTAGTCCCTATAAAGACGATAGCATGCAACATGAACGTTTCATTTAGCGGATTTGTTTTAGCTCATCTTCGATGAAAGGCAGCATTTTTATTCCTATCCCATTTTTAAGGAAACCGGATTGCTCTCATGTGGAAACAAAATTCGGGAATTCCACGAAATTTTGAGGCGACAACGGCTTTTCACTGCGGAATGTCGCACGGTCCAATTCCCTCGACAAAATTTCTATCATTTCGAAACTCTACAGGTTCTTTTTTACATCAAGAAAAGATAATATGTAAAACCTGCGATCTGTATTTTTTAACAAAAGGAGTCTGTTGTTTCAGTGCACATTCAGTAACTATTCCTTAAGAGTTGTTTCTAATAATAGGATCAATATATTGTAATGTACCTTAAACGAGGTAAATAATTAGTTATAATTTTTAAGTGATTCGTATTTTTGTGAATATTTATATCTACTAGAATATTATTTTTAATATTTCCTGTAAATGTTAACATTTGTTGGAATTTTTTTTTTATTGTCATGTCTGTACTCATATAATAATTTATTCTGTTGGGTTGAATACTCTATCTATTTACAAATTATTATTTTTTTTGTTTACTGAAACCCAGTATCGTTAAAAAGTATCCCAATAAAGTAAATGCCAAGTCGGTGCTGTCTCTGCTTTTATGTACGTGCGTACATTCCATTTCCTAAAAGCAAAATTAGGCCCATAGTAATAACAATACAAAAGGATGAGCTTTTATCCCGAATCTTAAGTCTACTTTAGTACATTTAATGTAAGCAACCTCTCTAGGACGTATTAAGATACGATTTCATTTAATACGACCTCTTCTATTAGCTCTGAAATAATCCCAGTTATTGTTTCTTATTCGTTGTAGGTCAAGGAAATCAATACTTAAAGTCTCTTATAATGTAAATGGGACATTTGTTCCTACGAGACCCACTTTCAAGACTTTCAAAATAAAAAAAAAATATATAGTTATCAAATCTTGATGTGTGTGACCTTTATCGTCAGTCAAAGTGTGAATTAAAAACATCTTTATTAAAAGCAAAGAGTTACGTAAGTCTTTAGTTTTTCTTAATGAACGTTCGGCCGCTCACCCCATCTGACCCATTTTTATTCTCATTAACGCGTGACCACGAGCGGTTACCGGAACAAGGAGATTTTCCGTTTCTTGTATGTCTTTATGGCTTCAGGTAACTAATCGACTTGTATACACTTTCCGATTTATTTTAAGGACGTATAATTTATATTTGAGATTAACGTTTTTATGTTATTTCTGTACATTAATATATGGTCAAAAATAATTTAAATCGAGAGTGACACAGTGATGTTATATTATTTAATCATCTATAACTATTTTTATACCTATGTTAAAATACAAACATCTTTTATATAGTATGAAATAGTAATTTAATACAGTATATATATTCGCAGTGAAGCGGAAGTGGATAGTCAGTAGGAACATATTCACATATGATAAAGTCTCCGCCAAACTATGTCACTGTAAAAAACGGTAATCATATCTGCTCTGTAAACCTTTGGCCATAAAATATAGTTTTATAAATCCTTAAATTCATTTTATTACCGCATTAGAATTTATAACATGGATCTTTTAACAATTCAGCAAAATAATTAATCTTATGAAGGATTACATTAACCATTCTGTAGATATTGACGAAGTAAGTATATTAAGGTCAATGTCCGTTAGATCAACAGGATCTGTTGGGTTTCAGATCTTAAATTATATGTACGTCGTACGTCGATAGCTTAGATATGGCCTGAGTAATATACATAGAACAGATGTTATATACTTAATATCAGGCTTTGAATTTAATACGTGAAGCCTAAACTGTTTTACCTCAACCCACCTGTTAACTACCTCCATCAGAGAACATTCTATAAGTACCTTTGTTCTATAGTCGTTTGTATTAGGGTTTTAAAAAATCCGAAGGCTTTTTAATTAAACTCTCAGTGTAGGAAACAAAATGAAAGACAAAATAACGAACTTCGTAAAGAGCAAACTAATGACTACCACATGTGTACAATGACCTTATTGTAGTTGCTTCACTTATATTTACAGTCACTATTTTACTTGTTTCACTGAAAAAAAAAATTACATTAAACATTTTTAATTTGAACTCGGATTTATTAACTCAACTATTACTTAAAAAATATATATTCAAATTTCATATTTTCTTTATGTACGCGATTTGCTATTCCAGAATAAGGCAACATGGTCTCATTCAAATGCAAAGCAGAGCATTCTATTATAAGTTGCTCTTCGTTACAAATATCATAAAAGAATCTAGGGCCTTTGTTCTACGTTTCACTAAGAAAAATTGTTTCTTTTGATCAAGTTATGTGAATAAATTGCTTATATAGTTTTGACTGGAACTCTATACAATATCTTTTCCCTGTCGAAAACACCGCAGACAATTCTGAGCTAAGGCAGACAGGGCCTAGAGCCGAAGTAATTTAATAAATGCTATGTCAAATTTATGGATTTAGATAATAGTGAATATATTACATATGTTATTTAATTTAGGAAATATATTAAGATACGAAATTGGTTATATGACAAAGCTAACAAGTCTATGCAGGAAATTTTAATTGAATTTCTATTAGACTTCTTTTTAATTGTTTTGTTTTAGGAATCTTACTTTCATTAACACGCTTTTTTTAAATTTCATTTAAATGTAATCATAATGTTAACTTTTACTCATGCAACATAAAAAGGTACGTATTAAACTCAGTTCCGAGAATGTAAAGTTTATGTTAAAGTAAAAGCAGAGTTAATTTCCGTGAAACACTCTGGAAATGCTTAAGTGTCGTTATGAGTTATAATAACTTTTTGTTTATGTGTTACCAGCTATGAAATAATAAAGGCATAATTCTGCTAACTACAAAACAAAAGTAAGAGTACATTTCTCGTGTTTAAAAAAATTGTGCTAACTCAACATGAATTTATGGTTCTTATGGTATATAGTTCTGCTTAAAATACTAATTAAAAGAAAAAAGTTAATTCCTTATTAGGAATAAAATATTGACAAAAATTTTCAACTATAGTTTCCTTTCCTTGAATCCGATAGCTTGGAAAATACTAGGTAAGCTTTATGCACCTCCCCAGTATATGTGGAAGGTCATACAAACGTTTGACTTAATTAATCGCTGTTACGAACAAACCATTGCCTTGTGAACATGTATACAGTGAGAGGGAATTTAACGGGGAATCGTGTCAAGCCGCGGCTCCAGCGACCGCAGTGCATTGACTCTCATTAATAATGCCACACGAATACCGTCCCGCGTGTATTACAGTGACCTCTAGGTATTACTACCTGTAACACTAACATATGGAAGAAATTACTCTTATGTCGAGTTTGAATAGTTTAAAATTACAGTTCCTTCTTTATTACTATATAGTTTCTAAAGGATTTGCCCTAATTGGAACGTTAGAGCTGAATTTAAATAAAAATGTTTTAAGAATGTCTTTTTATGTTAATGCAAAGTTGCTGTATAAATTGAAACATGTGAGGTTTTCTGTAGTAATTCTTGTAATTTCAAAGATACAAGTCTAAGTTTTATTTTCATTGATTTCATTTTTTTAAAGATAAAGTAGTATTTTCCACTACTTAGAAAGATATTTCAATGAAAATTTATAAAGCGCTTGGAGCTTAACCCAAGACGTTACCCTTATATGGGTTAGTGCGTTTTATTATGTTATAAATATAGCCTCAATTTCCATCATATTATATTCAACTTTTATGAGTGATAAACTCACGGCAATGGCTGTCAGCTAATAAAAAAATAATCATTAAACCATGGACCTCTCTAGAAATGATAAGCACGTATTTCACATACCGATTAATATCTGCTGTCTCATAATCAACTTGTTTGGAGTTATTAATTATGTAATAATAACTGTCAAGGATAATACAACTAAGGGAAGCTAAATAGTTTTTGACTGTTGGCAACTTGATACACGTCTGCGTACCTAGCTGTTATATCTTGTGTGAAAAATTACGCTTTATCCGAAAACGTAAAATTTCTTTTTAGAAGAGAAGATAAATATTGTACACGCATATAAGAAACAAGGTGTTTTAACATAGATAATGTAATCAAATTTAAACTTAAACATCTAGAATGGAATTGCTTTTCTAATAACAGTGCCTCACTCCCGGTTTTCGTCGACGCTCTTCAGTAAATTGCTTTTATAGCACAACTTCGATAAACCTCGTTGTGAACGCTTAGCTTTTTCCCTTTCAAAAGTCATAGCAATTTATCGAACCTGTTTTCATGACGTGATGAAATATAATAAAGTTTTAATGAGTTCATATTTTAAATATAACTTTTTTTTACGATTCATTTCTCTGTCCGTTTTAATTTATATCATATTTATGTACAACAATAATGTTATATTATTCACAAAATTGAAATGGTTTGTGTAGTTTGGGTCGAATGCATTTAAATTATTTTTAAATAACAGGAATGAATTTATGTATCAAACCGATTTATTTGTAGAACTGAACGTTTCACGTTTATTTATTTGTTATTATTAATTTGTAATCAGAACCACATTAATGAGTTATAATTGAGTCTGAAACTGTTCTTTAATTTGCATAAAATAATTATATTCTATCTACTTTATTATTTAAATAAAAAACGACAATTAGAAACGCCAACAATATTTTTTTATTTTTATTAATACCTAAGGAATCTACAACTGAAGGTTCGTTAAACATTTATACATATACAAACGTAAATGGGGTCCCTTGGCGCAATTTGAATATGGTGTTAATAAGATCTCAAGCTTGATTTTCCTTATTCAATTTTGAATATTATTTCATGCTATTTATATTCATTTTAATTAAAATTAAAACATACATTTCTTTATCCGAATATATCAACATTCCAATATTATTATAGTAGTTGGAAGAAGTGTAATTAGGATTTGAATAATTCATAATAGAATAGAATTTTAAGATTTAATTATAAATCACCTCCTAATGGAAAAATTCAAGTTACTTGAAGTTAAATTTAGTAAATGGAAGCTCTTTAATTTTATTCTATTTAGTTGCCAGCACCGTTGACTAAATTTAAATGTCTGCTGACTTCAGGAAGAATACTGTGTATTTAGATAAATCTAATAAAATTAAACTATATTTTGCAATGTTTTCTTGACTCTTTTGTTAGGTTTATGTCTTTTAAATATTTTGTGATCTTTCTTTTCCTACGCTTTTTCCCCTGCTGAAGTTATAGACTTTTTTTAAAACTCACGTTTAAAGTTTTGATTAGTTTTATGTGAATGTGTAAGTGTTATTGTATCAGAAAAGATATGCGTCTGATAACTTTAAAAGTGTTATTTGTTAATGATGCGGTCTTAAATAGATATTCCATGTAATTATACAACCAAAATTTGTCTCCAGCCTCGATATCTTTATTCTTACATAATATTAATTTATCCTGAGTGTACTCTCATTTCTTTTTTATGGAGGGACGGCGATATATTATTCAAATATTCGCAATTTTATCACACGAATGAGACCAATTTCTTGGGTGATGAAAGCAAATTTTGAGGTACCGTTGGTGAGGTTTGATTAATGATCGTATTTCCTTGAATGTCAAAACATTTGCTCGTCTATTTCCGTATGTTGGCTCATTTGCGGATGGCAATATCCACATGTCATGGTTAAGGAGTAAGGAGATTGTGTTTGACTTGTACTTTATTAGCCCTATAGTTTAATCCGTCTCCATTGTGTTTTTGGCCTGGATTTTTTCTTTGTCTTCCCAACTTCTTATAGTGATGACGTACTTCGCGTATCCCAAACAAATACATAAAACAAATGGTGATTCTAATAACTGCTTAACTTTTCTAGTACTTTTTTAAGGTACTCCGATTTTATAAATTAAGTTTAACAAAAAAATAAAGCCGTATTTAACATCAACCTTTTTTTTTGTCTCTTTAATATTTATAAACGAATAATATTTCCATTTTCCGCGACATGTCGACCGCCTTGGTCGTTCAAGATGATATGTGGGAATGGGAAAATAATGTGTCTAAATTCACTATCTTTTGTGGTATGATAAAATAAAACTACAAGCGGCTGAAATTATTTACAGATAACATTCTTTTGACATGCAAGTTATTTATACGTCCTAGAACAATTTCGCACTTGAACGATATTTTTGTGTTAAAATTATTATTATGCCAAGTAAATTTTTGTTACGTGTTGTTTAGTATTATGCGGTTATGAAAATTCTATGGACATGAAGCAAGGTTGACTTGATATAACTCCCTGAATTTATTAAATTGTTACACCGAAGAGTGCATGTATCTAAGCTACCGAGATACGTAGTTGCCGAGAAAATCTAATTTGACAAATTCCACTTGCACTGAGCTATATCATTTTTACGACAGGCTCCCTCATAATGTTTATATCCAAAATATATTAATATAACATTTTAGCATTTTCATCGTAAACTTAATATAAATAGAAGGAAAGTAATTTCTTCCATATTTAATATCGTCTATGATGAAAAAATTAAATTCAGTTATGAAAGTGAGTTTGCCTTGAATGAAAAATGGAGAGGTGAATGAAAAAATCTTTATATGAGAAACTCATGTTGCATATGCAATTGTTTATTTATGTCCAAAGACATTAAATTTGTAAAAATATTTTCATATCATTATTTGTCTATCTAATTGTAAGTATTTGCATTTAATATGAATTAATGTTAAGCTTAAATAATTCTATTAAAACCCGAGTAGATGCTGTAGTATGAAAAAAGTCGGCTTAGTCAGTAGACCTATTACTTTAATTAGACATTCCTGAAGTCAAAGGGTCGATTCCTCTTCGTATCGGTTATCTTTTATATTTTTCCAGCTTTTGCCCAACTTTTTCCTCGTGAAAATGAGAATTGTTTTCTGCAAATACGGCCACCGAATTCGAAATGTGCTTCATGGGTCTACCCATGTGGTTTTTGGATCAGGATTGGGTTCGAGGTCGGTATTGAGATTGGGATAAAAGTTAAAATATAGCGCTACGGCCACTGAACCCGAACTGCACTTTATGGTTCCATGCCTGTCATTTTGAGTCGCAATCGGAATAGGGATCGAGATCGTGTTGAAAAGTAGGCTATGTCCTTTTCCAGGGTACCATTTATTTCTATACCAAAATTCACCAAATTCGGTTCAGCGGCTTAAGCGTGAAAACGTTACAGAAATGACATACAGTCAGAGCCCCTTCCGCATTTATAACATAAAACGTAGGGATTTTGTATTTAATTTTTAATTTCATTTTAAACAACTTGTTGTACTCAAATAAATATGTTTTAGAATGGTGTCTCAAACTAATTCATTAGAATATATTCGTGTTTTGACAATATTTAGTTTAACATAATAAATATGCTACGTTAGCTGGAAATCAGAGTGAATTTGCTAGTCTCTTAAGCCATAGTACATTTTCACCCTTAAACTTAACACTACAACAACTAAGTCTCAGTTGTTTTGAAGCTAGTTGCTAGATGATGTTAAACTTAACTGAGTACGAACTGAAACTCTTTAAATTGAAATCTGCTTTTCAGTTACGGATACTGGAGCTATTTTAAGTGATTCCAAAACTTTCAATTTGTATTGATCGAATTCCTCGTTCATTTTGCTGGAAGTTTAGTCTTGTTCTTAACTCGTAATGTCGCTTCCTCTAAACTTGTCTTTTTTGGTTTTTATGTAATTCACTTGTCTTCCAAGATGACCCTAACTTACGATACTTGAGGGCTTTGATGCAGTGAAGTGTGTCATTTAAGGTATTTGTGATCATGAATTAGAAACAGATGCTTTCAAAAATAGTAGTTGTAAAGAAATTAATAATGAAAAAGATGATGTAATTGAAAAATGTAGGTGAAGCGGAAAACCGCTTCACATATGAGCAAAAGTGGGATAATATTTAACCTACATACATAAATACTAAGGTCTTTTAATAATAACGTAAAAGCAAATAACACATTTTAGTTTGAAGTCACCTAGCGCCTTTCAAACTTACTCCCATTTTTCTTATTTCGTCGTCCCTATAGAAAACTGGGTCAAGGTGTTAGACAAATTATTTTATGGAACAGGTCTCGCAGCATTATCGAAATGCTACCCACCTTTTGCCCTAGTGAATTGTGTCTTTGTACCGCCTACCCTCGGCTTTAATGAGCTGCTACGTAAATTTTATCCTCGATTGGCTCAGCCGTTAATACAATCGCCTTTTGTTTCAGTTCTTGTTAAGTAAAGACATAATAGAAATAATGAAAACTCAGACAACGCTGTCAGTTATTTTATTAGATGGTACACCTTTATGTGAACACTCAGGTAAAATATTTTGAAGCAGCATATATTAAAATAATAATATGATTATTTTTGTACTTTCAAGATGAGTCATTAATTTTAATTTATGCAAAATTTCAAACTTGTTTCATAATCCAAGATTCCGGGCCTGTAGAATTATAAGTCTATTTCATCGCATTTTATGAATTATTGTAGTTTTATACTCCAATTCATGCAATCATTCGCTTATACAACACTATGGTTTTAATACATTGCATCCGAATTAAAACATGATTGATTTCCCAACACTATTTGCAATTTCAAAATATGAAGTTTTAAATACGTCTGACGTGGTTTCATTGATTTTTTTATCATAATACAAATAAGGTAATTTGAATATTGTAGCTAAATTCATATTAGTTACATAGTCGGTCGTCCCAGATCCAAACAAGGATACGTACTCAATATGTGCATATATTATCCGCATCTGGAACATCGCTTCGGTATAGGACTAATGAGATTTCCTTAATCCTCTCGAGAAAGCGCTTGCGAATTTGTATAATTATATTGTTTCTCGACTATTATCGAGTTCTCAATTGTTTGTTAAGTGATTTAGTGTAACACTCGAGTTGGTTGACGAGTAATCGCTAAGTTTTGATAATTATTTATTTAATATAATATTAGAGACGTATTGTGTTTCAGTTTTGTATTGTGAAAGAATTATATTGATATTATAGCAATGATTTATTTATAAATCTTATATGGAATATATTGACTTAAGCCGATCATATAAAATTCCTAGTCTTGTTTTCTAAAGCCAAAGTAAATCCGATATTAATTTCAAAATGAACTCGCATTGTTTCCAGAGCACGTAATCGCCATAAAGTTTCCAACATCTGAAAGTTAAAAACATCTGTATACCAAAACAATAAGATAAATTCAGGTGAAAAGCTTACACGTGTGTTCCGCCCCAGTCAATGTCTTGCATAGTTATTTCCTGCTCGGAATTACGATCGACTTTGGTACAGTCTATATTGATCAAAATAAAGCTTTTAACATTTTCGTCGTGCTCAATTTCATAGCTCAATATATATTTCACCAGTAAGTTATCATTCCATTCACCGGATTAACAGCTTTAAGAGTTAAAACCGTGTTATTACGGACTCAGTTTCACTCAAATTAACGGCCTGTTCTTCTTTATTCTGATTCCAACTTTAAACAGATACATACAGTTTTCAGTATAAAATTGAACATATATTTTTTGTATCGAACGTCCATTGATGTCGTTGAGCATTATTTATTTGGTACATATCTGTTGTATTCAATCATTTATCCCAAATGAGTTTCGTAGTTTAATGTGTACAATGTGTAATAATTGAGCATTTCGTTTTTTTTTTTTTTATAGTTAAAATGTTTATTATTACAATCAAAATAAGAGTTATACTTACACTGTTTGTAAAGCTATGTAATTAATTATAATCTTAAATTAACAATTTGGAATCGAATGACATCAAAATTGTAATTTCAATATAATTATGAAATTTTTTGATAGTTATGTCGTAGGAAAAATAAATAACGAATAATAATATTCGATGTTAAAATAAACATATAATGTATATTAATCGTTCGAAATTAATTCTCGTTATTACATACAATTACGATGAGATATTGAACTTACGAAAATGAAATAATTTATATGAAGGCAATTATGAAATATATTGCTATCACAAATGGTCATGTCGTTAAATCAAGGCCTTGTATTAAACAAATATGTGAAACACATGTGTAATCATAGAAACAAAATTAATTATATTTTCAATTAAATCGAATTATTAGTACTGTTTGTTAGGTTTGTTAGCTGGAGCTGATATTTCCAGTGCAAATAACACAATTGCACTCAACGTTTCCACTCCGATGTTGCTTTTGATTGCAAGGTAATTACTTTTCCGTTAATTCCGTAACGAGTGTCGTTTGAGTACTATTTTAGATCACCCCACGGTTAATAAAAGTTTAGATTAATTGTCTTCTGAATTTCAAATGAATGTTTTAAGTTCTCTCTTTGTTAATTGCTTGGAAGTTATAGCGTTTGTATATTGTTTATTTATTGTTTTGGGTCGTGAAGTTGACATAATTACTTTTTTAATTTAATCTTTATATAGTTATCAAAGATGTTAAGAATAAAATTGTATATATGTTTGTGCTTTGTTTTATAAAATATTATAAAAAATACATATTGAATTGCTTTTCTTTGTGATGTCATCTACATGTGAACATATTGTAGACAGCTACGTAGAGCTTCCGTAGCGGGTCGTGATTCGTGGCGTCCAAATATATGTGCATGGTAAGCAAAACCATGTTTTACTATTTACACTTTTGCTCATGTAAATTTGTAACAATACAGACCTTAAAGCGATGGTAATAAAGGCAATATTTGTAATTTGAAGCCGTTTGTATCATGAACGTTTATTTGGTTCTGTGAGGTTTAAATTCCAAGCGTGGCAACCGAAATAGTGAGGTTGCGGATAAATTTACATATTGCATTCCATACACGCACGGAGACATTCACTTATTTATTATAAAAACATAAAAGTTATTGACATTTAACAGCAAGAGTCTTTGATCACTATCTCTTGATATTGAAAGAATTCAACTGTTTTCCCTGCAGTAAAATCTTTACTTACCGCTTTAATCCTTGACCTGGCATTCTTGACCGATTTCACCACAACACTAACGCAACCCAGATAAAATATTCTACAAAAATGCTTTTTCTCCTAATTGTCTCTACAGTAAGCGCTCTCAGGACGTTTGCGAAATAAAGCAATACATGTATTTATATCGGTTTTAGATTACTATTAAAATCATTTTTATGTATTGATATCTAGAATATTAGAAAATAATTAAGTTATGTATACGTAAACAGTCCGTTCAGAGAGTTACGAGGGACACGATATGCAGTAGGCGTACACTATTAGTCTTCATCTGTTTTTAGGACAAAGCTAAATAGCATTGTATACGATATTGTCAAGATTTATTTTCAATTGCCATGCTAAAATTAGGGGCCAGGTGTACAAGCCGTATTTATTGCTCGTATATTTCTATGTTAACCGCTTTTGTTGTTCGGTGGCGTTTTACCAAATGTTCACTGAGGAGGTGGGCCTAGATTATATAAAGTAAAAGATATTGACAATGTAACGGCAACATAAAACATTGAATTTTAAGATTGTTTAAAAATGCCATTTACACCTTCCTGCTGCATTTTTATGTATTATACGAGTATATATATATTACATCTAAACTAAAAATCTATTAATACATGTTAGTACAAACGTACCGGATAATTTGGGTGTAAGACAAATATTGAATTTAAAAATGAACTCGATTTATTTTCAAGAACAAAAAACTGCAGTTTCAAAGAATAAAAGAAAAAGAAGCTGTGTTCCCAGTTTCATGAAAATCGTTCTTAAAGGAACTCAACCGTTATTTTCAGAATTAAGCAAGTAATAAATTTTGTTCTATTTAGTTTTTATACAAAGTTTCCATTGTATAATCCTTACTCATCTTTGAAATCCTAAAGTCTTAATAGATACAAGTCTAGGTTAAACAATAACATTGAGATATCAAACAGATAATAGAACTATGACTATTAAACGTATACAACATAAATACGAACGTTGTAATGTTTCACCGTCCCCATAATTAAGAGGGTCCCAAACTTGCTATAGGGTTCAAAATTACAAGGTAGTGCTAAAACTCGATGCTGATGAGACCGCAAGGGTCGCGCATGTTGATTGCAAACGATGTGGCTTAGGTCACGTTCATAGAAATATGTTAATATAAAAATTTCTTTATTCTTTGCAATGTTAAGAATGATATTAAATGTATATTTTAGATGATAGAAGAAATTTTGTGTTATGAGATAAATACTCTGCTTTTGATAAAGATTTCTAGATATATGTCTAGATATAAAACGCCCTAAAACTTTCTGACTGATATTATATTTTTAATATTGCGTTTGTTACTAAAGCGTCTGTATTTTGCTTACTCGTTTCTTTAAGAATCTGACTACATTTGTCGAGGATTTCAATAATTTTGTTTGCCAGCCACTGCAATTATTAAGAATTATAATAGTAAACGCCGAAGTAAGAATTCATCCACTTAGTTTCTTCGACGAATGTTCTGTGGCGCGTACTTCTGTCAAAACTTCGGTAGACTTTACTAAAGATATAGTTTCGTTTATGCAAAGATGCTAAAGCTTTCAAAGCAAAATAGTTGCCAAATGTCTTGCGAAATAACGAGACTTCCATAGAGATTAGTTATGTGAAATGAATTCTATAAATTTAATTAAGTTTCCAATTGAAAATTTTGCGAAATTTGCTAATTTACTTTACATATTTTAATGAAAATATTGAAAATTTTAATAAGTGTACACATTTTAATAAGAATATAGTTTGATCAAAGAGCTATAAACATAACCAATACGATATGTTATAATAAATTTTTGAAAATAAATTTTGTTCGAAAGGTTTCGGTTAAAATATTAGGTTGTCAAATATCTCTCTTCCACTTTTCTGCTCTTTATTCAATGCTTTATAAAAAATGTTACAGTGATCGGATTTAATTCAAATATATTGTTCTGTACTTTAATTATATTGTTCTGTAATCTGTTTCCAACTAGAAGGCAATTTCATAATACCCTACTTCTAAGATTGGTCCTTATTTGCTATAACTCGGACAGTCACTTTTCACAAGCCTCTCTTAAGTTCAACAATACATTACCAAGGTCGTTTGTCATGTACAGAAACAGGTAATGATCACATGGTGCTATATCCGTACTATACGGTGGATGCAATAAAATCTCCCATCCGAGCTCCCGTATCTTCTGACGAGTCATTAACGAAGTGTGTGGTCGGGCGTTATACTGGTGGAACACTACACCCTTAATATTGGTCAATAGATCGCCTGCTTCAAGCGGTCCATTTGTTCGGAGTAGATTATAGAATTGAGCATGTAGCCATGTGAG